>MIQA02007623.1:0-31326 GCA_001887855.2 Sclerospora graminicola | reverse complement strand
GGGTGAGGTTTGAAAACCTAAACAAAACCCGTCGGGGGTCTTCCAGTAAGCCAAAATACGTCTAGCGCGTCTTAACCGGAAATTAAGTTGAGCTACAGGGGCCTAGTTAACCCTGTGCTCCCAATGACCGCGACACGGTGGAGCGACTCTTTGCTTAGGGGTAAATTCAATCCTGTTATTATATATGCAATGTCCTATACCTAGTGTACCATACACCAACTCATGTGCCTACCTCATACTTCGATCCTGTTCGTTTCGTCGCACGGTTGCGCTAGTACCACCTTACCCATCTTTGTCGCACCTTCAAACTGATCCGTACCGCTTCTGGACTGATTATGGTAAAACTCTATGGCGATCTTCAACCATCCTGATTTCTCGATAAGCAGCCTGGAACCAGCTCGAGATCTGCCTCCCAGACACTGTTCACCCCATATCAAACCCGGCTTAACTGAAACTCCGTCTCTCTTCACACCTGGAAACTGGTTTGGGGCCGATCGGTTCGGATCATGATCAGCACAGCGATCAGCATAGTGATCGGGGCAGTGATCAGGGCGATCAGCCCCAGATCACCTCAAAACACCTCAGGGTTATCACCACATCAACATTTCAAGTTCACTCGACCATATTCTTGACCTTCATTGCATGTCGGGCCGCAAAGGTCGCACCGACTCAGCACTTCTCGTGAAATAGGACCTGATCAGACCTTCTTGCGTTAATTCTGGATGGATCCATCAACTCTCACTGCTTGCCTCAGCTTAGTAATGCTCTACGGCTCGCCACTCCATATACCCAGTTCTGTCCTGTACCCGATCTTCATATTCTAGGGTGGAGTTAAGTGACTCGACCGATCGGGCCGGGATTTCCATATCACATCCAACTTCAACATCTGTACCGTTCATGACTCATTCCGATGACCGGATTCTGTTGTTCCTGATATATCACTTCGTCATTGATGCCGTACCTCCAGTTTGTCTCGGTTGATCTAGTCGTGCACGTCCACGTGAACTCCACTTAACATCCAATATCCCGATCGGACCGTGACATTCGCCATTCCAATAGTATCCGGGACCAGGCGTAATAACGGTATTCGGCTTATTCCTTCACACTACAGCAGCCCGTTGTCAACCACCTTTCATCGTATACGGAATCAGCCTGTCCCACCCATTAACGGTCCTATCTTGACGGGTGTTCCCATCGTCACCAATCAACGGGCATGTGTGGTCCGCCTTATTCTTAACTTTTTGTCAGATCGCTTCACCACACAACCAAGAAAGCAAAAAGGCAGAGGCTAACATGGAGACGTGACATCGTCGTTATAACCATGTGGGGATGAAGCTACTTTGTAAGATGGAAAGATATAACTTGGTGCAGGGCATTAAGATCAATAAGGAGTCGAGCCACTATGCTTGTGTTCCGTGTGAAGTGTTGAAAACAAGACAAATGCATTATCCATCCAAAACTAAGAAAGCCGAAAGACCACTATAACGGCTACACTTGGATGTGGATACAATTGAAGAGAAGAGTGCAATATGTGGAAGCAGATATTTTCCTACTTATTGTGGATGAATACTCACGCTACAAGTGGACGTTCCTACTAGACAAGAAGTCAAGTGCAGTGGACAGCATCAAGAAGCTAGTTACAAGCTTGAACTCGGAGTTCAAACACAAGAGAAGAGTGGTTCAAGAACTGTTTGCTGATCAAGGGACAGAGCTGATTAATTCCGAGCTACAAGAGTATTGCTGTCAAAAAGGATCGAGACACAGACCACAAACGGATCGAGCCCAAAACAAAATGGTGCGGCAGAACGATGGAATGGTGTCATCGTATAACAATAAGGACCCTACTCGAAGCTAAACAACTTCCCTATATCCTATGGGGTGAGTGCCTACTACATGTAGTGGATACATGGAATGTTACAGTATCGAAGACATTGGAGATCACACGCCCAATGAGCTATTACATGAAGAAGGCCCAGACGTATCACATCTATGGACATGGGGCTGCGTGGTGCTCGTCTACATATCAGACGGATGACGTAAGCGGAAAGAGAAGCTGAGACCCAGAACAAGGACAGGGATCCTGCTGGGCTACTCATCGAGCACGAAAGGGTACAAGTTCATGGATATTAGAACGGGTGCTGTTGGAATAGCAAGGCAAGACACCATACGATTAAAAAAAGACTATACAATACAGTCGAAGTACATGGAGCTACTTCTGGACAATACCTATGGTGATAAAGCTAAACAGCTGCCATCTGAACCTCCGTTCATCAAAATGCGAAAAGACATGACAAGTCTTGAGTTTGCAGAAGATAATCCGGTAGCTACAAGACTAGATACCAACCTAGAACCAGTTTAAGTGTACATCGAGGGTCAGGGGGAGTCGGACTCCACAATGAAGCGTGTACAAGACACGGATAAACGACCAGCAAGAAAAAGGAAGCATAATTCGAAGTACAAAAAGGACTACGTGCAAGTGTATCATGTGACATCCAATAGGGCAAGAAACCAGAAGCTAGCGCAGGGCGCAATGAGGACCTGCATCAGTGACACAACCAAAAGCCAAGCTTGTCGCAGATGAAATCAAGGTACCACAGACCTACAAGCCGGCTATCGCTGATGAGCAGTACGCAGACTACTGGGTAGCTGCTATGCATGAAGAGATGGTATCACTAAAGAAACATGACGTATGGGTATTAGTGCAGTGAAGGGCGAAGCGCACAGAACACAATGTTATCACAAATCGATGGGTGTATGCACTTAAGAAGGACGAGCAGTGCTACGTCAAACGTTTTAAGGCACGGCTAGTGGTTCATGGATTTATGCAAGTCTATGGCATAAATTATTACGAGACATATGCACCAGAGATCATATTTGACACTATTCGAGCGGCATTATACTTTGCACTAGAACGAGGATGGGCAGTACTACATTAATATGATGTGAAGATAGCCTTCGTTACATGGAGACTTAAATGAAGAAGTTCTCATGGAACAGACAAGGCTATGTGTGCAAGTTAGGCAAGGCTCTCTCTATGGATCAAAGCAAGCTCCTAACGTATGGAATCGCAAGCTACATGACCGACTACGAAGTTTAAAATTTGTTCGAGTCGAGTGCGACTGGGGCCTATACGCCCGATTCCAAGAGGGGGAGATTGAAATGCTGCTCACTGTATACGTGGATGACCTATGGCTCATGGGAAATGAAGCTGATTGCGATCAAGTAAGGACACAACTCAAGAAGAACTGGTAGAGCTAGGACCAGTCAAGTATCTATTGGCTGTCGCGGCGACGATAGACCGACATGCCAAGACTATATTCTTCAGCCAAGAAGCATACGTTGTGGAAATATTAAAGCGGTTCCATCTGGCGACGTGTAACCCAGCGCCAACACCAGAAGCGGCGACGTATACCGTCACTAATAAGGAAGATACTCGTGAACAGCCGTACCGAGAGGCAGTTTGGAGCACTGCAGTACTTGGTATCGGGATCACGGCCGGACATTGCGCATGCTGTGAGAAGGTTGGGGCAATATTTGAGCAACCATACGGAAGAACACTATGCACAAGCGAAACGAGTTTTCAGATACCTACAAGGAGCCAAGGACTTCGGTTTGCTGATGGTGATACGCCAAGGACCTATAGAAGTAGTTGAGTTAACTGTCTACACGGACGCAGACTATGCTAACGATAAAGAGGATCGAAGAAGTATCAGCGGCTACGTAACAATGATGGATGGAGCTGTGATAGGCTATGCATCACGAAAACAGGGAATCAATGCACTAAGCACCATGGAAGCTGAATACTATGCGATGCATGAAGGTGTAAAGGAATTGCAGTAGGTGCACAAGTTATGCAAGGAGTTAAAGGTCAAGACACAAACACCGAAGATATATTGCGACAACATGGCAGCCATATCCCTTACAAAGAAGCCTGGTAAATATCATAACATCAAGCACATTGAGAACAAGTATCATTACGTGAGGACATTGTGGCAAGAAGAAATGCTTAAGACGGAACATGTGCCGACAAATAATCAAGTGGCAGACATAATGACCAAGGCACTAGAGCGTGTAAAGTTCACGCGTTTCTGAACGATGTTAGGCGTCGTGCCAGGCAGGGCAAAGACAGACGACCAGTTTCAAGACAATCTACTTGAAGCAATTAAAGGAGGAGCAACTTTAGACTTACGTGCAGGGCGCGTTCAAGTGACGGGCAGAGGCAGGGACCCAGGCACCGTCCTCTGGGTAGGACTCAGAACTGTGGAGCACAAACCTTACGACATGTGATCCCTTCCAGTCACCAGGCCGAGGGGGAGTGTAAGATATCTGGATACCGGATAGCGACCAGGTTACGATGAAAGGAAAAGATGCAGGGCATCAAGACGCAGCAGGGCGGTTACATATACAATGGGATACAGAGCACCCAGACGCAAGGCGTCTACCGCAGGGCGGTTACGGAGTTAAAGTCAACTTCAACTTCAACTTATATTTAGATACTTGTATATGCATATATATATTCATGTTTAACTAATAAAAAGTAGGGCGTGCAAGGTGAGGTGTCAGTTGACAATCTCACAGGTGGAGCGCAGGGTGCTACAGACCTCACCTTGAGTCCCCGGGGGCATTCAGGCACTGACCGTAACGGGGTTTATACTTTCTACTGTCCTACAGAATATACTGTAGAAGTGCATAGTAATAGCAGATAACTTACACATAGAAGTCATTAAAGTGACATGGCTACAACTAGTGACGAATTATGGATTTCAGACAAAATCGACGATTCTGCACGATTGATCGATCCTGCGGCGAATCGTGCAGGCGTCTGTAATTTGCTGAAATTATGTTTGAAGAGCACCGTCACTTCACTGTCAGATAAATGCTTATCAAGACCAAAAATGCATCACTCTTGAGAACTTTATGCGGGAACTCATGTACGAATCAAACGAAGCAGCTGTGTTGATCAATTTTCTCTAGGAAAAAGTAAACAAAGCGCATCCGCAACACGAGCGAGAGCTGTTTGAAAAATATGGGATAAAAGCTTTGAACGATCTGAGGTGTAATATTCAACGACCTTACCACGTAACCGAACCACCAGCTACGACTCAAACACAAGAGCGAAACAGGAACCTAGTACTCTGCTCTAATGCTTGATCAAGATCTACGTTTGGAGTCGCCTCGCGCGATTGAGAATTTTTTTTTGTAAATTTTTGCGCTTTCCCGTGGCTCCTTTCACGCTATGCTGGACATTGTGCTAGATATTCATGATATGCGGCTCGATGGGCTGCTCGACGAGCTAATTCTTTGACAAAATACGCCAATCGCTTCGAATTTTCTTCACCTTGGGACTCAAATTCATCCACAAAGGTGGTGCCATTCAAAGCCGCGAGTTCATACACATTCAAGCATTGGCATTGTCGTGTCGCTTGAGCTTTCGAGTATTTTGCTTCGTTGGGAAGTCGAACGTTGTAATCACTGAGTAACGCAAGTGCTCGAGGCTCTGGAGACACAACGACAGCGCTCGACCACGTACTGACAGAGGAAATACACGGAGTCTACCCTGGATCTCGAGTCTAAACATGCTCTTAAGCGTGCGCAGTTGTTTCGGCGTGAAGCTGACGATGAGATTGAGAGACTGGGAGACATTTAAATATCCTCTCCGTGGAGTGATTGAGAATGTTCGACGGTATTAGTGCCTTGAAAATGGATGGGAAGACGGAAGGCGAGAGTAACATGTCAATACGAGCATAAGAGCACGTGAGCCCGAAATCGAGTCGAAATGTCCACTTGAGGAGCGAAAGCTTGGCCCGAGAGCTCGATTCGCAACGTTTGAAGCTCAAATGTATCACATGTGATCGAAACGAAAGCATGAAGTGAAGAAAAATCGAGTGTTTGGTCCGTTTTGGCTTGGGTTGGAGCAAGTTGAGCCATTTCTTTGACTCTTTTCACTCGTGGATGGTACCGAAACGTCATGAGCATCTCACGGAAGGAACTTCTTGTCTTTTATTCATTTCTCGACTTGGATCCATCTCATACACACTGTTTCACTCATTTCTTCGTTACTTAGGCGAATCAACGTCGTAAACGAAAGTGCGTAAGGCCCATTGTTACGTAAAACCGTCTCGATTGTCCCCTTCTCCCCTACCCGAAACTCAACGATTCCACTTGCTCGCGTTCTATACTTGACACCAATTCAACTGCCTGTTCCACCACCAATGTCTCACAAGATGCTCCAGAGTCGTAACGTTCCTCATTAAAGCGCGAAGGAGCGCTCGAAACGCGCCCACTTCGACGACCGATGCTTCAACTTCCCACGCTCAGGAAAAATCGTCATGGAAACACGCGTTTCATCAGCGAATGTACCACGCCAACGGGAAAAGTGCTTGCTATCGTTCCGGAATTCTTTAAGTTGAGAAATTGAGCGCTTTGTTGCGTTCCCGCAATAAAACCAAAGTCTCAGACGACTGGAGTGACGTGTACCACTGGACCAGCTCGTCGAGAAATGAGCGGAAGTTCCAAGATCGTGCCATCGTCTTGACGGATGTGCACGACATCATGAAGATTTTTCAACCTTGTACTCACGGATTCGCGGTCTAGAGGACTCGTTTCTTCGAAAAGCACGTAATAATGAGAGAAAGAACGGGAGATAACCTAACACTTGTATTCTCATGGCGTGCAAGATCTCGTCCTCGTCGAAAGACTTTAAAAAATGAGACAAGAGCAGGAGGCTGCAGCCGAAAGTGGACGACACGAGCACGGACATGAAACGTTGCCATGTAGCAAGTATTGCGTTCAAACGCGGGGAATGCAATCGCTAAAGGAGCGAGTTCTAATGTGCCCAGCGTTGGCATGACTGAGTGAGTATCACAAGAGACACTCCAAACGATCTCCTTCTTCAGTCGTTTCGTCAAAATCCACTCGTACACATTCGTCAATAAAACCCATGAGTTGAATAGAGCTTTGAATGCGTAAATTGTTGCGGGAGCTGAGCGCGATGTCATACGAGGAAAAAATGAAATAGACAGCAAATGAGCCGAAGGCTTTAAGGAGCCACTCAAAGCAACATCGATGCGGTTCGCAACGGGTTGATCGCATACTACTCACAAGTTAATACCAACACGTAACATTTAGTCGTGTATATAGCGTTTGGTCATTCAAGAATGTTCACTAACCTCCATACTGACACTGTCCAAATTGCCCTGAAAGAGGACAAGCGTAAAGTAACTTACACGAACAGGGAGCGCCATGTTTTATTATTGGCATCCCTTGTTAACAACCTCTTCCATAGATTTCCCTCCATTATATGATATTTTATGAACTATCTCGGGTGCACGATTGCTCGCACGATCGATTGAATGTAGCGCAAATGGAAATTTTGTTTGAATCGCGCAATATAATCATCAATCGGTTTTGTCGAGACATTGTATTCTAGGCGTTGAAGATTCGGAAGAAGAGGAGAAGAAGAAGACCACGAAGGAAGAACGTAGTCAGAGTAAAAAGGAAAATAGTATTAAATTGAGTAAACGTGGCGCTCGAAATGAGCGCTGAACGGTTTATGACCATTAGATTAGGACAAAGAGGAAAACTATGAATAAAACCTCTCTAGGAGAATAATATAGACATTTAGGAGTTTTACACTGTATCTGTCATACTGGCTATAAGGGCCTGACTTCGTACTTTCTCCTTAAGCAGTAGCTTCAGGAGGATCAATGTTTGCATTCAGTGCCAAAAAGCAATGTATTCTGCCTCTGTTGGTGATAGCACCACTGTATGGTGTCTCTGTGAGACCCAGATTATTGGACTGTTGCAGAATATAGGGACATAGCCACCAATGCATCGGCGGGTGTCTTTGCATTGAGCATAGTCTGAGTCCGTGTATGCCATCAGGTATTCCTCTGCTGAAGGAGTTCTAGATTTTCTTTTCCTCCCAGGGTGATAACATAGTCGCGAGTTCCGCTACGATAATGCAGGCTATGCTTAACCGCATTCCAGTGTGCCTTTCCAGGATTAGATATGAATTGGCTAATTTCCCGAATGAAGTATGCGACGTCTGGCCTAGTGCCTGTCATAAGATACATAAAGCTACCGACAGCCTCTCTATCGGGCTTTGCGGCCATGATTGCTTTCTCTTCTTCTTTTACAGGACATTCCTTTGAACTTAGGCTTTGAGCAATGAGGATTGACTTCGGATACGATTCTAACATTGAAAAACGTTCCAGTACCTTAGTGGCATAGCCTATTTGGTGGATGAACATTGAGCGGTTAGCCCTGTATCGTTCAATAGTCCAACCAAGGAGGTACGTTACTCCCCCTAAATTGGTCATGTCAAACTCAGAGCTCAGGGCCGATTTGACCCGAGCAACGACTTCTTTGGACGGTGAGATGATCAGTGAGTCATCTACGTAAACTACAATATAGCAAGGTGCGTTGAACTTAATCTTGTAGAATACACAGCGGTCTTTGATGAGACGATGGAAGCCCAGGTTTTCTAGGTAAGTGGCAAAGGTTTGATACCAAATGCGAGGTGCTTGATTTAGACCATATAAGCTCTCTTCAACTCTGCGCACATGCTCCGGTTGATCTGCCGATCGAAAACCATCAGGCTGGTCCATGTAGATTTCTTCATCTAGGGATCCGTGCAAGAACGCCGTTTTGACGTCCATTTGTTCCGCCTCATATTCAGCTATCGTGGGCAAGAGTCGCAATACTCCATGCGGACCACCGGAGAAAATATCAATGTGTAGTCAATGCCGTATTTTTGTTGGAAGCCTTTGATGACGAGGCACGATTTATAGCGCAGAATGCACCCATTACTATCGCGTTTGCGTACGAAAACCCACCGACATTGCAACCCTTCCGGTTGGTAGGCCGGAAAACTAAAGTCCATGTATTGTTGCTGCGCAGAAAATCAAATTCAGATCGGGCAGCAGCAAGCCAGTCAGATACCTGAGGATAGCTCATGGCTTCTCGAAAGGGCTTAGGGTCGGGGTCATAGCGAGTAGCTAGAAGGACATAATCTGTTTGTTAGCGATGTCCTCCGCCTCAAGATCTCGAGAATCATTAAGAAATATAGCTTTAGTATTTGGGTAGCCTTTTTAGGGGAGGACCTTCTTGCTCGTCAGGGTGGGTGACTAAGAGAGTGGTCTGATTGTGTTGGAGCATTACACTAAGTGATGGAAGGAGTTCACGATGTGGTGGTAGGGCTGTACTCATTGGATCAGGCGTAGAGTACAGTAGCGTCCATACTTGTTGGGGCTACGAGAGCATTGGCGGGCTTAGTGGCTTCCGCAGTGACTAGTGCTTGTTGCCTGTGGTGGCGTCTTGTCAGGTAGCGTAGCGCGTAGTTGGAATAAGTCCATAGTGCTTGTAAGTTTGGTGTGTAGCTTGAAGCTTTTGCCGAAAAAGAACGTGCACGTGGATGGACCGTTAAAGGAAACACGGAAGTCGGCTTTCAGCATCTGCACGATATAGAGCAGGTTGGATTTCATGGCGGGGACGTAAAGTACGTCAGGGTGCACGAGCGTGCGTGTCATTCCCTTTGAGTCCTCGACCTGAAGTTCCACATCACCGATGCCTCCTATCGGCAGTTGCTTCTTGCCGCCCACTGTGATGGTGCCCGTTAGGGGATGAATTTCCCGGAACCAGGCATCTTGATATGTGGCATGACGAGTGCATCCAGAGTCCACCGTCCACGTAGGATCTAGCGGCTCGGCGCTGGTGGCGGATAGGCCAATTGCTGTCGTGTCATAAAGGCAATGAGTCCAGACTCGCGATTTCGATGTTGAAAGTTGCGTTGAAGCTCATTTAGATCAGCTGAGTTTCCAAATCGATCGAACACGTCAAGAGTCTTCCACGACGAGTCCGGGCGAGACGTGCTGGTCGATCGCTGATTGAACCGGTTTCGGTTGTTGTTCCTTGACTGACGGTTTTTTTTTGCCGATGGCCACTCATCACGATGATGTACGGCATTGTCACGACGCGGCTGGCGCTCGATGACTGCAAAGTTGTCTGGGAGAACAGTGCCTTCTTTAACGGACCCCATACAAAGATCCTTTTGTAGGGTACGGCAATCACGGATCGCACGGTTGGAGCGCTGACAGTAGGTGCAACCCCGAGACGTGCGTGGCGGATCGTCCGTCCCATCGGGGTGATTTTGGACCACGCGAAGTGCCGTGTCGCTTGACGTCACCGGCGCTTCAGGCGTACCCTTCTCGATGACGTACTTGCGCTTGGAAAAGTCGTTCAACACCTTCCGTTCGATTTTTTTTTTCGCTTTCAGGTCGGTGTAGGGGATAAACGTTTTGCTGCCCTTCCAGATAGCGAGGTCGGGCTTCCGCGAGGAAGGCATGGCATGATACAGATAGAGCAACTTTTGCTCATCTTTCATCACGATGCCAGTAGCTTCGGCGGCTGACTTGAGCGCCCGTTCAAACTCGAGGAAAACCCCCATCAAGTCGGTGCCCTCATCGTACTTTATCGTCAAAATAGCGATTGATGTAGTACGGGTCACCGTGTGCAGTGGAGCCTTCGTAGCGCTCACGTAGCGTCTGGTAGATCGCATACGCTGGCTTACATACATCCTTCCGCGAGTAGCACATGCGAGTCATCGATCGTGGCGATCAGAAATGACCTCGTCTTCCACTCCATCCCGCGACAGCGGTGCGCGCTGGGCTTGCGCCGCTTACGCGTCTTTCGGGCGCGGCGAGCACGTAGCTTCGCCTGCTTCGCCTTCATTTGCGCTCGGAGTTTAATCCGACGTCTTTCAGCTTTGCGCTTCGTTCCGTGAGCCATCGAATCATCGGGAGGGTCGAATCAGACACTGGTTTCTTCTTAAACGGGCGGGCAGGAGAATTTTCGTCAGCCTTCGCCTCCTCCTCGGATGAACTAGCGGATGGCGTCTCGGAGGAAACAGCGTCATCGGTTGGTGCTTGGGGCGCGACAGCATCGTCATTAGAAGGCGGATTGGATGATGCGTCGGAAGGGGCATCGGCATCAGCAGCGGCCTCGCGTCGGCGGTGTGCCACACGCACGTCAGGGGACTTGGGCAGGGTGGGCGTAGCACTTTCGGATGAATCCAAGTCCGAGTCGCTGGTCCCATCATAGTCCTCTTGGTCGATGAAGCTCCAGGCCTTGACCGTCGAGAGCAGCGCGGACGCGCGCATTCTACACAGCGAAGTTGGGGCCGTTCAGCCTTAGAAAGTCTTGACTTGATCTCCCTAACGTTGGGCTCATAACCTGTCGAGACATTGTATTCTCGGCGTTGTAGATTCGGAAGAAGAGGAGAAGAAGAAGACCACGAAGGAAGAACGTAGTCAGAGTAAAAAGGAAATTGTATTAAATTAAGTAAACGTGGCGCTCCCATTAGATTAGGACAAAGAGGAAAACTATGAATAAAACCTCTCTAGGAGAATAATAGTTTTACACTGAATCTGTCATACTGGCTATAAGGGCCTGAAAATTTAAACTGCGGTTTTTCTATGTCACTTACTTCACACAGTGTTGTGCATTGTACCATAGACGAGGTACAGAGGGGGGAGTTGCGCAGGTGTACATCAACGAGATCGCACAGCGACAGTCTATGGTACACTATGAACTCTCAGGTTACGAAGGATAAAAAGTAACTTCGACATATAATGTCGTCTTGAGAAAAGTGGAACCATTGCCTTAAGCTTTCAAGATGGACATTAATTTAACGGACAGCATTGCTCATTAACCACCGCAGCTAAAACTTTCCTTGAAGTTCGCTTATTTGTTAGGAGAACTACTTGTGCTCCCTACAAAACACCACATACTCCTAGAAAGAACAAGTCTAGTAATATTCATGATGCATGCCATTTCGAATCATTTCTTCGCACGTTTTGCCACCGTCGTGAACGGTTTATTCTCGCTTCACATTAAAGGTCAGCACTTTATCATCCTGAAAACTTTCTTGCTTCCCGTCTCTTTAGGGTAGTAGTCACTGGAATATGTAGAAAGGGATAACATTGCTGTCAACGCAGAGAACATAAGACCGAAATTGAACGGGTCTGAATATCGTGTCGCGTCGCGTCCTCCCCTGCTGTCAAAAGTGGGCACTCGGTATACAGTAATTGACTACAAACGGATCCTGTGCAGTGACATCTGCATGTACAGACGGATCATTGTGCAGCGGCATCTGCCCACCTCAAATTGGAAAGCTGGCGAGTATTTGATCCATGTACTTTAGCGCTTTTGTCCGCAGCAGCCGCATCTATCTCGTGCTTCTTCTTGTAGGTTTTTCCCTCCGAATCGCTGTGGAAACAAGCACGAAATCCTTCCGCAACGATCACCACCATTTCTCCCACGTCTAGCACTTGCAAGCTTGGGGATTCTTCCATCACATAACACTTAACGAAACGACTACTTATTGACTCGTACAGTTTATGCGGGGTCTGGAGTCTTTCCCCACAGGAGAGCAAACAGCCTCCTAAAACTTTTGGCTGAGGTTTCCATGCCGTGTGCGAAGCATGCGAACGTAAACCTTGTCCTCAACATTGCCCGTAATGCAGGCGGGGGCTTTGCGTGCAAGCCGTAGCGGGCTTAGGGTCTTACTGGCGCGCAGTAAGGGGTTTGATTTAGGGGTTAAGTGATTGAGTGAACCATGATGTTCGCACCCATCACAACACCCCATGTACGGGAGTTGCGCAGGTGTACATAAACGAAATCGCACAACGTCATAAAAGTGGCTACAGAAAAGTACATGTTGTCTCGTCTCACAAAAGCACTAAACATTGGTTTGTACATCAGCACCCCACAAACAGATGGGGTTACACATAGACAGGCCATTTGGGACATCGGTTGTTTGTTTCATGCATAGTTATGAATATCTCTAAAAATATCGCGTTACCTACTGTATGTCCCGGTAAGGCGTGGTATTGCCAATACCACGCCTTTGCAGCCCAATACCGTATTGGGCTGCAAAGTAGGCAATACAACGGATCTCATGATTCGTGAAAGAAAATTTCAACGATGTCTGTTCCATATCTGTCGTGCGCAGATTTTTTAAATTAATCTTCTTCTTGTCAGCAGCCATTACAGAGACCGAAGTAGGTGAATGTTGGCTGGATCCTCAGCATTCCGATAGCGTCGACGCAGCTACGTCATTGTTGTCCAATTTTTCTGTAATGTTTACTTGACATTCGAAATGCGCTTCCGGCTACGCTGAGGAGCACAGAGTGTACTCTATGATCGATCTGAAATATCCTTGTCGCAACCTTGACGTCGTACCCATTGGCACCATCAGGAAGCTCAAAATGACCTTCACGCAATGCGTTCGAGACGCTATCGAACGATGCTGAATTGTCGTCGTTGTTTGTGTTGAACGCATTTTATCGCCACCGAAAGATCCCTTTAAGTCGTCGTACGAGAATTTTCCGTAATGACCACGTATTCTATGTGTTTCAGTAAGCCTTGATAATGACTCGGCTTAAAGAGACAGACAAACTTGGTGATTACGGTTGGTGTTGACACTTCCACCACCCGCGAAATGAGCTTAAAGTACCTTGGAGCCATGTGAACGAACATAATGAACCCCGTCACTGAAATGCCTTTCAATATAAGTCGATCCATTAACGACAAATGACACAGACACAAAACAAGCAGCAGAAAATGAGTGTCACAAATGGTTTGGCAATGTGCACCCCCTATGCGGGGTCCGGAGTCTTTCCCTCTCCTGTGTGGTTGTCTCGTCTCCTTGTGTCCTGTGTAGGGCTCAAACCCAAGCCCAACCCGCACCGCAAAACCCGCACCCAACCCGCGCGGTTTGGGTTGCGGGTTGACCTGAGCCCAACCCGCAGCCCACACATAACCCACACTAAGGTAAATTGGAATTTTACCGGTAACTTGAACAACCCACAGTTGGGGGGGGCGGGCGGTCCGGCGCCCACTTTGTCACTACAATGCAGCACAGCTCGTACTGAAGCAAGGAAGGACAACGTAACTGCGCGGAAAATTATAAAAAAACATAGACGAAAGATTGCCTCTGGAATGGTGTTTACTACAGAGGTCGGTTGAATATAAACGTGCATTGGCATTTGGGCGACTAACATTTGTAAATATTATTCTATGTCGTAGCAAGCAGACGCACTCATCTTGCAGCACAAGGTATTTTACCAAGAGCTCGCTGCCTCAATTACTAAACCGCAGATTGGACAATTAGCTCAATCTATAATTAGTATAACATTTATATTCTTCAGCCACCCGCGCAGTTTTTTCACGTCTAACTTTGAATAGCTTCCCTCGCCACCTCCACCTCGTGTAGACGAATGTAGTAAACTTTCATAGTGGAGGAGATAATATCCTACCAGAAGAGAATCCATGCCTTCTGACGAAGTCCTTTTTTGGCCAGCAATGTGCAACACACTAACCCAAACAGCCCGCAACCCAGCCCGCAACCTGCGGGCTGGGCTGCGGGTCGACCTCAACCCGCACCAAACCCTGCGGGTTTGATTTGAGCCCTAGTCCTGTGTGTTTCAGTTTTTATGTGTGTTTGTTATGTTTTGTGTCATGGTTCGGATGTGATATAAATTTCCGTCGCTCTGAATCCCCCTGATACATGTATTAATACATCTACATGTAATACCGGTACCGGTAATATTTAATAATGATGATAATAGTAATAGTATAATAATAATATAATTAAATATATAACAATAATAATAAGTAATAGGGAAATATTATTCTGACCCCCTCGAATTGATACGTTGACCCGGCAGCATTTCTAAAATAATGCTACAGTATTTTACCGGTACTAGGTAATTATTATTGGGAGACCTTTTTGCTCTCCTGTACAATAAAGTAGGTACAACGTATGAAGTCATCTACGCACAATAGGACCGTCATTTTTAGCCGTCTTTGTAGCAAAAGGGAGTGCAACGATTCAAAAGCTGACAATATTCTCTGCATTAACCTGCATCAGGCTACTTTCTTGGTGCGTATCAGGCAATCAAATAATAGACTTAAGGTGTGTAGTCACCAGAGCTGCGAGGGCTATCAAGTAATCAATGAAGGAACGTTACTAGGCCAAAGATTCTGCTCTCTCCTCTATATCTGCTTTTTATAGAGTCGATATGCTTTAATGCTTCCATTTTTCCTGTTAATTAATTGAATCTCGTTTGTAATGAACTACAATCCTCTTAAGTATTTTAAATATTGAGCTTAGATGTTGTTCAACTGCAAGAAGAAACATTTAATTAAAAGAATGAACTATTTTATGCTCGTTATGTAGTTTGTTGATAAATAGGTTGCTGGATCCATCTTGAAAATAAAACTTTTAACACGTACGACCTAGACCTATAGCTTAACAATTGCGTCTGGCCAATTAATTGAAATAGAAGAAGAGTATTCCGAATACGAACAGAAATGATGATAGGGTGCCAAGGAATAATAACTTCTGTAACGCCGAGTCATATTTTGACCAACACGCAATTAGTAATGCACAGGATAGTCACAGCTCTAGAGGCTGCCTGCATCTACATTGATACAATTTTATTGCCAGTTATCAAAGACTTATTTATAAGTCTTTGAAAACTTCAACTTGTTTTTATAAAAACAAGCTGAAAAAGTATGCATCAGCTACGTTTTACTTTTTTCCTTGACCTGCATCCTTTCTTCTTATTATCTCTTTCTTATTACTAGTAAGCAAAAGCGTCTTCAAACCCATAGATATTAGCAGAATTGAGTTGATGGAGACCCAAGCCATGAATAAAGCATGACTTTATTCTTTACGGTACGTTGTACCTACGCTATGGTACAGGGTGTGTGCACGTAGCAAAAAGGGGTGTGCACGGCCGGCTCCTAATAATAATTACCTAGTACCGGTACCGGTAGCTAGAAATGCTGCGTCCTTTTTTGTAAATGAGGGTCAACGTATCAATTCGAGGGGGTCAGAATAATGTTAGCCTAAGTAATAATAATAGTCCATTTAGTCTGGCTACTACATAGAAACTCCCGTCAATGACGGGAGTTTCGTTGGAAGGATTGTTATATCGCGTCATCGAGAACGGTGTGATGTTGAGTACCGGTACTGTATATAGGGATGGGTTGCTATGAAATTTAAGAGAAAGTTGCCATCAGTTTTCAAACTTCCATACAACCACGTTTCGGCCGCAATTATACTGTTTTGATGAAGAAGAAGCACGTCTTCTTTGTCTTGCTGGCGCTCACCGTTTCAGCCAACCATTTTGCCCAATCAACCTCCAGGGTTGGTGAAAAGGCCCATGTGGTCGATACTCTGGACGAGGAAAGGGTGGAGGAATCAATTAGGCTATTTGGGAAAACAATACCAGTGCCTATACAAGTGCCAGTGCCTGTACCAGAGCAAGTGCCCGAAGCTGTTGCTCAGCTAGCGAGTCACGGAAACATACGGAATGGACTTGCTGTCGATAGCGAGACGATGCAACAGCGCGTGACGAACGCACTGTTGGGAACGCAACCAGGGCAGCTGTCTTCGGCTCAAGGCAAGCATCCATCGACGATGACTGAGGCTGGTCCAAGTGACCCAACAGCAGCGAAAAACGTGGACCACAGTTTACGAGGTGTTAAAACGAAGGCGAGCTCGCGTGATGAAGTGCAAAGACTGCAGATTCAGGAAGCATCGAGAAAAGTACAAAAGCGTCGTCGAAACGGAGTGGTTTATAAACTATCAGACTTGATTGGAATGTGGGGCATTGATTCCGAACAAATTCTACAAAGGAAGATTGAATTTTATAACCATGGCATACCTGAAGAACTTTTTCCGGAGGAAGGTCATCTAGTGGATTGTATGGCTGTAGGAAGCATTTACTTTGAGCGTACCTTGTCTAGACCGATCAGACGTGTAAAGAGGCAAAGGAAACGGCTCGAGAATAGGGTGGACGCGCTAGATAGCCGCCTTCTCGAACAACTTCACGTGGATCGAGCCAAAGTGAAAAATTTAGCGTTTTACATGTATAGCAACGAACTTAAACAACCGGCCACTTCGGATATCGTGTACATGGCGGTCGGAAGAGAATTTTACAGGTCGCTACATCCTGGTGAAGTTTCTTCTTGAGCAGTGACGATGTCAATCGGGAAAAAGAGGCGAGCCCTCTACTCTCGCGACTAGACTGTGTGTGTGTTCTTTTGTATGATTTTGTTCCCACGAAATCGACCGACGACTTGACTACTATATCTACATGTAGTTTTCGCGTGTCTCACGAGGTGACAGTTCATGGACGGTGCCACTAATCCTCTTGTGTGTCAACTCTTCAAAGGCGTGCACCCCACCCCGTGTACCATAAAACAAGCACAATGTACCATAATAAATAAGGAAGTGGAACGATTTCACCTTCAGCCTCGTCGAAGTCCGTGACGAATCGGAAGAAGAGAGTAACGAAGAGGAAAGGCTGGATCGGACGACGATTTGGATACTTCGTGGCCGAGAAAGTCGTCGTCTTCGCCTCCACAGGATGACGATATCATGCCAAAGAGCCGTGCTTGTTGGCTGAAGCAGACGCGTGAAGTAACAAGAGCCAAAGAGTAAGAGTTTCAACCGTCAACAGCAAAATCAGTTCGTAATCACAATAAAAAAACCGGTATACATGTTGTTTTCACTCTGTTAATGATTTTGAAGTTGCCTTGTGGAGCAGGCGACAAGTTTGAGATACATATAGCCTAATTCCTATGATAAACGACATCGTCAAGTGGATAGTTCGTAGCATCTTGATAGCGGATTCGTCGCGTGGTTGGTGCCGCCGAAAATGAGTGTCGTTTGCCCTTCAGCGAAATTTTGCTTTGGTCTCAAGCATTTTTTCCTATTCCAGCAATGCCAAGCTTCTGATTAGCTGCTGAAAAGACAAGCATTTAGCCTAGAAGATCAACTAGCGATGCGACAAGTTATTCACATACTACACATGAAGGGTGCTTTGCGCTGAGTCTATGTAAAGTCTACCGTCACGAAGTCCAGCTCTTCTCGACTCCACAGATTGAACATTCTCGAACACGAATTGCACATACTGTAGCGTCCCACAAATTTGCCAAGACGTCCCAAACGTCTTTTTTACATCTTGAACAGATCTCTGGATTTGATCATTTGCAATGCTGCAAACTTTTGACCAAGAGCTTCAGTCAACCTCGATAATGCGCTTACTTAGTGGTGATAGCATCTTTTTAATTAAACAAGCTATACTCAATCGACGGCACCATAAGTTCATCATTGCCAACATGTAGACTGAGACGGGAGACTCATTCTCTTGACGAACGAGACAGCATACCAACGCGAACACGTCCATCCAAGGATGAAATCGACGGAATGCAAAAGACGGTAACCTAGCGAAGATTTTTTAAAAAGGATCTTTGTGCCATTCACTTCGACGTAGATGTAGTCGCGATTCTTGACAAGTCCCATCGAACGACGTCGCGTATCAAGTTCCATCAACGTTCACAACCATAGATTAATATGAATTCTTGGAAGTTCAATCGAAAGTACGGTATACATCTGCATGTCAGTTGAAGTTGACTCAGCCATTGAGCAGCATAATACGTTAGTATAATTGGTCAACCGCTCGTCATTATGGTACATTGTACCTGATTTATGGTACATGAGGGGGGGGGGGGGCGACTCTTAAAAGTACCGCGTAAGAGCGGATCAAGTGGGACATACGAATCAAAACCCACCCACACATAAATTGTTAGGGGGCGCTGATAGCTGGACCACACCCTTTTGAAGTTCCGAATTTGTCGAATAGACCCAGCTTGCCTGACACGGCAAGGTTCCGAACTACCAAGAAACCTTAAGCGAATAGGCTCAAGATATGACATTGTCGGGTATCAACCCGAACGACGTGCGAAAGCCGCCGGATAAGCCTAGTAAGGGGGAGGCGGAGGCGCAACCGGAAATGGGCGAGACAAGGGGGGCTGAGCTCGCTACAGACGGAGGGGAAAAGGAGAGTACCCCAGAGATAGACAAAGTTGTTGCGGAGTCGCAGCCATCGGATGCGGACGTAACAATGGAAGAATCTCCGGAAGAAACCGAAAGCAAGGAAGGAGAAGGCGTGTCAGTAGTAAGCAGTGAAGGAAAAGGCGTGTTAGTAGCAGGAGGATGGTTCTGTGGAACAAGGAGACAAAGAACACTCTTCTCAGCCGACACAGGGAGAGGTATCCGATCAGAATGACTCCGGTACAGAGTTGGTGTCAGAAAAAAAAGGTCCAGAAGAACACTCCCGAACATTTGGCGCAGGTGCTTGTTAGAGCACTAACGGACGCAGACCAGGTTAGACCACGTCTACAAACTTGGCTAGACCTAGTCCAGCAGCTGTTCAAACTCCTCTTTCCTAAGCCTAAAGGGGGAACAATCAAGGAGACAACGAAGAGGAATTCGGCACGCACGAAAGGGCAAAAGTAGGGAAGAAGCCGCTGGGCCGCAAATGGCCAGAGCTTAAACAAGGTGAGCTGGAACGACTCCTCGACCTTTTCGAATTAGTGGTAATCAAACACTCAATGGATTGGAAGGTATGGAAGAATAAGACGGCAGCGGCATGTTCTATGGCTGTGCGAAGTAAACAACCCTTAGAACATGTTTTAGCACGGATGGTTGGCAGTTGCCAAGTAGAGGTGGCCGTTCAAGGTGAAAGTGTATTGAAAGGATGGTTAAATAAGGTGACAGGAAATGCGCCAGTGGTTCAATCCATCCCTAAAGGATCCGGGGACTACTTGTTCAATCCAGCGATTTACTCGACGGAGAGAGCGGTAACTCTCCGCAAAGTCTGTGAAAGAGAATGGACCGGAAAGGACAAGAAAAAATTTCGTGACGGTACTCCGGAAGAGTGGATCATTGTCCAAGGATTAGCGGAAGGGACCATTTTAGCAAGAATACTCCCACAATTTTTAAGACAAATTATGACGTCAGTGGATCGATTAAGGTTAGTGCTAACTATAAGAGTAAGGATTGAAGGATGTCTGGTGATGGATTTACGCGGAGAACAGGCTATCAAGACAGCCTTTCAAAGCACCAAAAGTCTACAGGAAAGCATATCTACACCTGCAACGGCACGGGGTATGGATAATGGTAAACTCTGGGAAATGCTGTCCAAAGTGAAGTCCATCAGCTATAACCAATCGGAACATACGTTGCATATATACTTTTTAACAAGAGAAATAGCGAAGAGGTATGTGGGGGTCACAGTCCCATACCACAAGCAAGTGCATGGTCTTCGCAATTTGCACGAAAAAGAGCCAGTCGCGGAGAAAGTCTGGGACAGAAAAATCGCCGGGAATGGAACAGGTATGGGGTTTCACCCTGAATATGTCATCATTGTGCGTAATGTCACGAGAAATGTTGACATCATGAAACTACATGGGTATCTTCAGACGATCATCCAGGTAGAATTCCGGTTCGAAGAACTGGATCAAGGTAGTCCACTATCTTCCACGTCACTCGACTGGGAGATAGTGATAGATGCAAGCGGGTGTCCCAAGAAACTCCGGGGCATCGAAAGGGTAATGTGGTGCGGGACGGTGCTATTACAAGAACACCCGTCCACTAGAGGACGAATCCACTGCATGTGGTGTGGAGGATCAGGGCACGGATGCACGTTGTCTACTGAACAATTGAAGGAAAACAATTGTTACAGTAGAGGAAGTTGAGTTGATCGACTCACCTGAACCTATATTTGCAAGCATGGAGGCCTTGCGGGAGGAAGTCCGGCAGAATTGTCGGCAACAGGATGAGCGTCAGGAAAAGAGACGTCTAAAGGACAAGGCGACGGACTTGGAACAGGGGTCGCTGGCGGAAACAGAGGCCACTCAGACGGCCCCGGAGGAGGCCAACACGGCCGGGCAATCTAGGCCTCAGGAAGAATCAGTGGTGGAGTCGGAGAAATCCGGTGTGCCGCCTCAAGAGGAAAACGATAACTGGATCACAGTGAAACGGAAAACGCGCGGTATTGAGAAATCAGTGAAGGCTGACTCAACTGTTGGCGCGAAGGAAAACCCGGGTCAGGGTGAACCGGTTAATGAACCGGTGATTGACGTGTCTCGAACTGGTCAGGATAACCAACCCAGACCCAAAAAAAACGATTATATCTAAAGCCCAACCCGGGTCGGGTTTGTCAACCCGGGACCAACAACAGGCTCAAAACGACACACCGAGCACGAAAAAATCAGATGGGACAGCGCACCTCAACTCGGCTGGGGACCTGCTGACTATTGAGAATGAGGCTAATGATATATTAACGAACTTAGGAAATGTCGGGCAGGCGAAGGAAGGACCAATTCAGTACTTTGCATGGGAGGAGTCGGAAGTACCTGAGCAAAAAGGGTACACACTACGGGAAGCGTTAGTCGCTATGGGTCTGCTGAAGGTGCCTACGGCGCCAACAGGCAACTGCCAGGCCTACAGCATAGTCCAAGCGCTATACAATTCCTCCTTACGGGCACACCCGGGGATACTTGAAGAAGCGACAAAAAGTCTAAAACAGGGATGCGCAGCTCGTGGCCTGATGGATTTTCAACTCAAGTACCCACTAGGCATTAGGAAACAAACACTAAGAAGTCTGGGGCGAGGTTATGACAGAATGACAGGACGTCAATCGGAAGTAGAATTCAAACGGTATCTAGAGGAATATGGAAGTATCCCTTCCGCTCTAGACAATACGGTAAGTTGCAAAATGTGGGTCAGTAACGACACATTAGGGTGCATAGATACCATGCTGCAGAGGCACATCTTTGTTCTCAGTGAAGATGAGAGGGGAAGATCAGTAGGAGCCATTCACTATGCTCCGGAGACAAGGATGGCTCAACGCAAAAAGTTTGCAACATGCGGCGAATATCCGATGCACATTGGGCAGTGTATAACAGCAGTTAAAGCCTTAAAGCAAGAGGCTATTCGCGGAAAATGCCGTTAGTTATTCACTTCAAAGCGGCACATTATCATGCGTATACGCATGGATGGAGGGCAAAGGAAGGTAACACCGATGCAGAACAGACAGACGAGAGGTATGAGGACATTGACATGACGGATCCAACTGGAAGACAGCTAGTCAAGCGGCACGAATGCCTGGACGGAGATGGCAAGTCTCAAGCACCGCAATTCTTCCATTCTCAAATCGAGCAACTATTAACGGCAGGGCAGACAGGTACCGAAGATATCTTGCATTTCCTCATCGATACTGTTACGTACCTTTCACCAGCCATCAAGAGGAACTTTTACAGGTTAATCTACGAGATCCACGAATCAGAAATTTTTTCGCAGAAACCTACGAAGTCAGAGAAGAAGTGTTATCCAAGTGGCACCAGTTCACGCAAGCGACATACCTACTGGAGGACTCGGCAACTGGTTCCACGAAGGCGGTAAGTTTGCATCAACCTGATGAAATCATGCAGTTAGAGGCAGAAGAACCCAGCCCAGAGCCTTCAATTCAAGATGCAGAGGCGATGCGTATGCGAAAAAACGAGCCGTCGCTGAAACCTACAGCCATGTTCAAGATGCCTCACCGAAACATGCTGCACCAGTGAGGAGAGAGCTGTTTGATGAGATGCACGAGACATCTCCCGAGACACCGGAGAGAGGTGACAATGAACCAGAGTGGGCACGCGTCTGGAACACAATGGAAGTGGTTCATCAACAAGGGACAGTATTCCCTCATGCCGAAGCAGAAGAGAGGGTGTGGCGGTTAGCGGCAGCGAAAGAAGGAGTGGCTATTATACAATTATTGGAGTGTTTCAGCCACCCCCACCGCATAATAGAAGGTATGAGTAGTGAAGTCATGCATATACTGACGCGTAGATGGTGGACGAATGCTGGGAAAACCTCAGCGCAAACCTCCAAGGTAACATGTATGCACAGGACTTCAACTTGAGAATCCAGGACTGGAATAAAGCTGTAACGAGTGAACAGCAGAAAGAAGCAATTAGACACAGCCGAGATGACTGGAATTTCATCAAGGCCAACAAGTATGGGAGCAACTATATGTGGAACCTGTGTGCACCACATAACAAAAAGATCTTCGCATACATGGCAATGTGTGCGAACACATACCACACACAAATTACGACTGCACTAGGGGAAGAAGCAATGACAAACGACAGTATCACTCTTAAGATTAATAGACTCGAGCAAGCGCAGAAGTCCATAGCGAGAATGAAGGCATTCACGAAGCGGCTGGGGGAAGAAGACGCATCGGTTTGGCAGGACATAGCATCATACTTTGCAACTGCACTAACAACTGTGTCTACGTCGACAGGAAGACAAGAGAATGGTGAGGACGCAGGGGGATCTTCAAGCCCAGATCCCCTGATCCTTTACTAAGGGCAACGAGACGTTAGATACATACCACCAGGAAGTGCAGAGGCTCGTTAACTCCCTAGATGCATATGGCCGGCGAACGATAACGGATACGGCAATCAATAGAGGTGATGTGGAGTGGAAGAAACCTGTAGAGACAGCGGCGAACACATTATGTATTACGACGCAGAATGTTAGAGGGTTTAAGTTACAATCGAGACACGAGTGGCTTCAAGTGTGGAGGAACAAATCACTGGCAAGGAGGGCAGACTGCACAATCATTCAAGAAACGCACATCACGACAGCTGAGGAGGCAGAGGAGGTGACAAGTGCGTGGGAGCGAATGTGGAACTACAATAACCCGGCCAAGAGGTTGGCGTATTGGAGCATCTCTGCAACCAAGGCGTGTGGAGTGGGGATTCTATTAACGCCGGATCACGGGAAGAGAGCGTGTCCTTGGAACCCAAGCAAGTGGACTGAGCGTGTTATAGCGGTGGGGCTGAATCATTGGAAGATTCTCAATATTTATGCACCAGCTGATACTAATGTTAACCGTTCTAAGTTTTTTTCGAGATATAGGTGGATGGCATTCGTCAGAGATGGGTGACGTCATATTAGCTGGCGACTTCAATTGTGTCGAAGCGCCTCAACTGGACCGGTTAGCACCAGAGTGACATCAAGACTGAGTGCGTGGAACTCTCACTATTAATTGCATCAAACGGCTGGTACGACGCGGCGTTAGCCCAGCAATCAGCGTGGGATGCGGAACGACTAACGGAAAGTTTGGAGTTCACTTTCTGGCGAGGGGAAGCAGCTAGCAGACTCGACAGGATATATATTCCTGTAAACCGGTATGATTGGGTGGATCGATTGGAAACACGTACACCGTTGGTAGCCTCAGACCATGAGGAGGTAACGTTATTACTGCGTGAACCTAAGAGAAGGCAACAAGCATTTCCTCGCCAACAGTTTCGATTAAAGTATCCAGTTTCGGGCGCCAACTGGCGGAGAGTAGTCGAGGAGGTTACGGCAGAAGTCCGAAACAGACGAGGAGAGACATTTGAGGCACATGTGAATTGGGATCAACAAGTCAGCTTTGGACAGCAGCAATAATGCGAGTGCGTAAACGAGTGCGACAGCGACGGAAAAGGAAAGCGGTACAATTATTCCAGTCACTTTTTATGATGGGTTCCTCTCGGGCCCAAATATTGGGTATAGCAGCCAATGAAGCACTGAAGGAAAACAAGGTACGTCAAGGGTGCAAATTAAGAAGAAGCATGGATACCATGACATGGTTATTTCGGCGCACAGCCGTATGGGAAAGCAACCAACATGTGACAGCAATCAAGGTACCCGGAACACATTTGCAAGGCACGGCAGAGATGAGCATCCCAGATAAATTTGCACTGGTATGGAAGGAGGTGCTCAGCTGCAGGCATAGTAACATAGCACCAGACAAGATGAAACAGTTTCTGGATCTATTCGTCACATTTCCGAGCGACAGACAGGTAACGGTAAGTGACAATGAAGCATTATTGGAGCCGATAGATGAAGGAGATATCAAGAATGCATTACGGACTCTGGAGAGGAGGAAGGCGGGCGCCCAGACGGTCTGAACAACGACTTTTATAAGGACTTTGCAGACGAAGTAATAAGCGACTTATGCATAGTGAGTAATGCTATTCTTCAAGGAGACGAACCGCCACGGACTTTCTTAGAGGCGGTCATAATACCACTCAGAAAAAAGGGGACTCTGATAACGCGATGGACTACAGACCGATATCATTACTTCAGTCAAGTTACAAGATTTTCGCTAAGGTGTTAGCAGCACGATTACAAATTTTTCTAGGGAGACTAATTGGCGACACGCAACAAGGTTTCGTGTATGGCCGGCGAATGGATAGAGCAGTGGTGTTGATGTTGGATATGTTGGAACACTATCGTCAAGGTCCAAGATCGAAAAGGGCTGAAGATAGTGGAGGAGTCTTGATGATAGACTTTGCAAAGGCGTATGACACTATCGATCGCAACTTTCTCATGATGGTGCTAAAGAAATTTGGATTTTCACAGCGCTTTATTGATGTCATGATCAAGATCCACGATGGAACGTCGGCAAGATTTCTGGTCAATGGAGAACTTTCAGAAGCGATACCAGTGGTATCGGGCATCCGGCAGGGATGCCCACTAGCACCACTGCTATTCATTCTCGCGGTGGAGCCATTGGGGCTAGCTATCACGCAAGACAAGGAACTCGAAGGCATCACGATTGGCAACTCGACAATGCAGTGGGAACAACGGTTCTCTGCTTTCGTCGACGATTCAACTATTTTTTTTCGAGAAGATAGGCAAATGGAACGGGCCCTGGACATTGTAGAAAGGTTCGGACATCTGTCAGGATTAAGGATGCAGCCGGCGAAGAGCCAAGTCATTTTGATGGAAACAGAAGTGTACCCACCGGAATGGTACAAGGTACCGATATTGCAACCTGGAGAATCGGTACGCTACCTCGGTTATCAAATAGGTAATTCTTTACTCAAGGCCAAGAACTGGGCGGGCAGAATAAGAGCGATACAACGCCGACTCCTCACAGCCACGAAATGCGGCACGTCAGTAGATGAAAGGGTGACGCTTTTCAACGCGATTGCGATTCCTGCTATCCTCTTCACGGCGAAAGCATTCTTACTCCATCAGAGGAAACACAACGGGAACTGGTAGCACTACAAAAGCGGTTCATTTGGAGCAAAGCGACGGACACAGAAGGAGGGCGTCATAACACTGTTGCTATTTACCCCCAAGAAGGCGGGGGGACTTGGGCTCATTTCCATTCCAGCAGCACTACATACATTGGTGGTCAAGGAAGCCACGATGTGGCTGCTGGAGCCAATAGACCGATACAATACTGCCTGGAGAAACTGGACGCAGCTTAACAAATGCAGTAATTCTAACGTATGGTTTTCTTCCTATGATACAGGTCAGCCGGAGCGCAGACTGAACAGAGGCAGTGCTGTGGCTATGATTAGAGGATCTATAGCGGACACGTTAGGACCAACGGAAGCGGAGCGACAAAATTTGCGGAAGTATGTCTCGGATCATCTATCCCAACTACGAGAACGTTGCGACACACAAACAGTGGAGCCGGCGATTGGAGTGCACCAAAACGAAGAGGTGTTCGTCACAGCAGACTTACACAAGCTACAATGGAATGGGCTAGGAAATGGACACTTAAAGCGCTTTTGGGGAGAGTACACCTGGTTTGCGAATCCATGGATACGGATTCAGCGGCGAGCTATCTATCCTGGAAGAAGTTTGCCCGATGTATCCAAGGAACGATTAGCAATCTACGTATCAAGAAGGTGTCAGACAATACCTTTTCGTGGAAAGCACAGTTTAAGTCGACGAAGGGACACACTAGGGCGAAGGTAGGGCGATGGCTCCTTACAATAATACTTTGTTCACCACGGGTAGCGACTGGACAATTTTTAGGGGATCCTGGACCATTACGTTTACTTTGGTCGCCTAAACAATGGCTCTCAATGGATTGGAGGGTACAAGGCGAGAGGACGATAATTGGAGTGGACGGTGAGACTGGTAATCACTGCAGGTTACGGCAAAGGCAAGACGGTCTGTATTGGGATTGCGTGAAGATGGTAACACTGGACCAGAAGCCAGGATTTTCTAAGGAGACTGCGTGGCCGCATGGTTTAGTTTTTGAAGCGCATCCGGCCATCCATGGGATAGCGTGAGAAACGAACGCCGACGTTCGCCCTGCATCCATCAAACACTAGTTGAGGAGGACTTTTCGAGGACTGTATTACAAGATTATCGCGAAGTCATTACACAAAATTGAAACACGATGGCAAGGTAAAAGGGAGCGAGATACATGGAATGGATTTGTGCAAGATCAGACCACAAAAGATGTATGGAAGCATGACCATCTGCTGTCAGATTATCACTCTATCGAATGGCTACGTTCCAGCTTAATTGCTTTTACGATGGATATTCATCACAAGGCGGGTGCCCAATGGACGATCATTGCTTAGCACCCGGGAAAGGGGTCACACATATAGTGTGGGGGTTTACGCGTGCACAGAAACTGTGGTCACGCATTTTAAGTTTATGGAACGGTTGGTGGGCAAATGCAAAGGATTTAGATCCATATAAGTGGCATTTTGTTACCAGGCAGGCACCACCGATATCACCGGTAATTATGCAGAGGCTAACGATTAGATGCCACCGCCAAGCCCAAGCGTGTAGCAAGGAAATGTCCAGACTGTGGTGGGCGTTTTGCTCGATAGGTGCGACATGGTTATGGCAACTCCGTAACGAACATATTTTCCAAGGGATACGAAGGACAGCGCATGAGCATTTAGGTTATCTTTGGAAAGAGACCTTGGAGCAAGTTCATGCGGTTATTGAGTTTGAAAAGAAATGTTCCAGTTCGAGGTTACGAGGAATCCGTTTGCAGATATGTCTCGAAAGCATCCAGGGTAAGATGCAAGACCGACCGAGTGATCGTCGAAATTTTTTACTCTCGTTTCATCGAGATGAGTATCGATCAGAGGAAGGTTTAAACAGAGTACTACGGAATTTTATTGTAGCTAATAGTTAATCTTTACTAAATAGACTACGTTTTACAACAACAACATTGACAGCATGAATGCTCGTGATGCTTTCGTTAGAAGAAGATTGACACGAACGTTCGGACGCACGCGGTGAAGAGTGTCAATCAATATAACGCGTTGTTACCTCAAGGCTCATAATAAGTCACGTCACCGTTCTTAAGAACGTCATAGATAGAATAGAACCGAGCGAATACATGTATAGACACTTTTTTTTCATGATGTACCCCGTCCGTGGTCCATGACTCTTCCGACATAAATCTTAGGGGACGAAAGGTGTACTTAATGGGACCGAATAAAGATGGGTTCATCCTTAATGGGTCCGCTTGTGTACTTGGTAGGAAATGTCTGGTCCAATCAAATCTATACTGTATTTGACATACGCTTCGAAATTTATTATGCCGTGGTCTAGAATTACCCAGCGCCATATAGCGTTTCTTAGAAAACAGAAACATACCCTATCGTGAGCAAAGGTGTGTCAGCATTAACCCCATTAAGTAATTTCCTCTGTTTTATATCTTAAAACCATTCAGCTTTATGAATATCCCATGAAAAAATTTGACTTCAAGCATCGACTCTTTGCCTGCTAACTTTTGATTTCATAAACCTCTCTCGAAATGCTTTCCTGCGTCGAACACGGTCCATATTAGATATCCGGATACCGGATAGCGACCAAGTTGCTGTAAATTTAAAAAATATTATTAAAATTTAATGAACCTGTAATATCATAGAGGTAAAAGAAGAACCGAATATAAACAGAAGCAATACCGAATAAGAGCATCTTTAGTCTTGTGATCTATTCTATTCTATTTTGGAAAGCTCTACGATTGATGATTGGTCAATTTATAATAGCAATAACGCAACAGAGTTCCGCTCCCAGTCATCGTGTGCTATTCTAAAAAAGACCATGTTAGAGCATAAATATGCCAGAATAAATGAATGGGGATAGTGAAATTATTCTCGTGAAACTCGAGGCCTAGTGCGATTTTCTGGACTGTTTTACGAGAAAGCACCCAGTCTGTTTACAATGAAGCTATCCATGCGATAGAGCAAACATGCTGCCAGCGCTTACGACAAAGCCAAAGCAAACAGTGCGTCAAGTCAGAGGTTGACTTAATTGACTCAAATGTGCCGTTAGGCGGTAGCTCGGTAGCTCTGGCGTGATGGCGGCATCTTACGGGAATGGTACAGCCCAACAGCCCATGTATCGCCAGTACCTACAGGTCGATCGGCAATAGTCAAACTTTTAAGTGGTAAAGGTAGATATGCAGTTGCTCGTGTTATACGAGATCGCAAGGCTTCCGGGGAGGAAGAGCTATCACTACGGACAGGAGGCATTGTAAAGGTGCTGTCTACGAAGCGCACTCGATATCTGAAATGTGAAGTAGACGATAAGGCTGGCTACGTTCCGTTCTCCTACTTGGAATTTTTTGACGCTGATACTACAGGAGTCGACAATGATAATAGTACTTTCAAAGAGCTTGGCGCTCAACTGAAGCCAATGAGGTAACATGCGAGAGAAAGTAAAAGGATGCATCGCTAGGACCGTGAAATAAATGAAGTTTCGCTGCGAAACGGAGTTGTAGAAGTTGACGGACCGTCAAGTTCTGCCAGATCTCGAAGTAAAAGCAAAGACCTGAAGAAAAAAAATCATCGCGATGTTTACAGCAGAGATTCAAGTGGAAGTGACAGAAGATAACGCATGGTCGTCACCGACACCGTCACCGACACCGTCACCACATCGACATGGACTAAAAGATTCAAGTTCGACGTTCTTGGATGATTCTGATGAAAGTTACAGGAGGAAACAACACGTCGGTGGCACCGACCCCGACGCAGTTCAGGTAAAGACGAGGACAGTAACTACAAACTACATTCCAGACGTAACAAAAAGCATCAGGGTAGTGATTATATAGATTTTGATGAAGGATATCGATCTTGAGTGAATACAACTACAAATCATTTCAATTAATTAAAAAGACACCCTAGTTCTCTTTAGACATGAATTACTATGCAACTACGCCGTGTTTCACCATGACCAGCGCAGTCCACAAAAAGACAATGAAATAAACGTTGCTTCGGTACATTACGTTTATTTCTGCCCTATGATATGCCCCTTAATCTTCGTCAAAATGTCTGAATAGGCGATTATTGGTCATTACAGATAACTTGGATTTTGTATTGAAATATACAGTAGGTACACGAATGGATCTGCTGTTCTATTTTAGCCCCAAATAGCACAGGCCGGCGAATTTTATGGCTTAAAATAGCAATAGCGCAACGACTGGCTAGCAGAAGTGCACTATTTACGATAAATTACCGTTTTTCTGATTAGAATAGCAATAGCACACCGACTGGAAATGCTCTAACATTTGTCATACCAAACAAATTGTTATAACCAACACAAACTCTTAGTCAATCATACTCGATCAGTTCTGGGTAAGGGTTAACAAAAAGTCTATGCGACACATTTGAGTGGACATCGCGCCATCGTCAAATCGATGGCGCGCGGCCGGATGAAACACAGTGAAAATAGAGGCCACAGACCACCTACATATTATTGATCTGGGAGGGATGGCAGTGTAAACCCCTTCCTGATCATCATGGTTACCTTCAAGTTAACCAGATATGTCGTTTTGTCCGGAACTTCCTGCCCATTTTCTAATTAAAACCTTGCAAAAACATTCCAAAACAAACTTAACATGTACAGGCATTTACTGTTCCCGTGTGTGTCGGCCAAGACAGATAGTATACAGTAGATCCTAAAATAAAATATTTTAAACCTGCTTCAATAGATTTTTTTTGAGTTGGACACAAAAAGAAAAGAAAGACACCCAAGATGCAGGGCGTCTATGGTAGGACCGTCACGGAGGTGCAACGCAGGGTGTAATGGGGTGCCATTACATAAGTGATATTTAAGTAGAAATATCACAGTTCAATTTCAGACTTAATGTCTGAAATGCGAATACTGGATTATAAGTTGTTATAATCCATCTTGAGAACAGATTCTGATATAATTATCGAATCTAGCAAGTAATCTAATGATAAAGATATCAGTAGATCAGCTTTATACTACATGTTACTATGATTAGTCTAGGTCTAATTATACTAGTTAGCTCTTAACCACTCATAAATATATTCACTCTTAAACTAACCTTCTTCTAGACACGTAGCCTTAGATTTATATATATTCAATATATATATAGACTTAAGTGATTAATTAATAAATTAATTAGTCTACTCTAAAGTTTATCTTAGGTAAACTAAGGAGGACCAAATTTACATTTGGTCCTACTCAATTGCACGCTTCCTCACTGCAATTCTTACAGTGTAAGCCGTGTAACAGCTAGCCTGTTACACCTGGTAGCACTTTGTGGTCCGTCTAAACGACCACTGCTGACGCGTTCCGCTAGTTAACTAGCGGAACGAAGATTTAAGAGCCGCTGGCTGTCA
>MIQA02007622.1:0-13145 GCA_001887855.2 Sclerospora graminicola | reverse complement strand
AGATGCCCATCCGGCCGGCCTAGAGCGTCGTCCAGGGCAGCCCGACGTGGCTGCCCTGCAAACTCAAATTACTGCTCTCAACACGCAAGTGGCTAGCCTAGAGAAGGCTAACACCGAGTTGGCTGTGACCGCACGGTTGGCTAGCCAGCAAGCAGATGAAGCCCGGGTCCAGGAGGTACAGGCTACCTTCTAATCCCGAGACCGCATAAGTCGACTGGAAAATGAGAAGACTAACCTTCTCAAAGCGAGGGATCACTTCCAACAGCTGTCGGACTCACAGCGCATCCTGAACCAGAAGGCCATGGCCGCCTTGAAAATCCAGGGTAAGTACATTTTCACCTGTTCAGGGCCATCTACCAACTTGCTCACTCTGTGTGTGTCCTCAGAACAAAATGTCACGTGTTTCCGCGTCTTGATGGTCGAGTCCTCTCAAGCCGCGCGTGGGGACGCGCAACGATAGCTACATCAAACTCTCTCAACAATTGGAGAGTTCGCAAATAGAGCTGGGCAATTTGGAGTTTCGCCGGATCCGGCTCGCCAAAAAACTAACGAAGTATCAGAAAATGCTGTACCAGTCGGACTCTGTATCTCCTGAGCTCCAGCGTCGAATTCGGGAGCTTGAGGCCGCGTACACCGAGATCCAATCGGGTGTGGGTGAAGCCCGGGAGGTGTTTTCCCAGCTTGCGGAGGAGCGCGCGGACTGCCTGTCCTCCATAAAGGAAGGCCGAGCTCGGCTAACCGCGTCGGGTACCCGGGTGGGACGTCTAATGAAAAGCCCTGCCCCCATCCGGGAGGCCATTAGGCACTTCTCGACTTAGCTTGTCCGCGGGATCCTGATCCGGCCGCTTCCGCTGCGCCACTTCTACCGTCAGCCGCTGGTTCTACTGAGGGCGTCCGGACATCCAGAGCGGAGGCGTCCGCCCCAGAATCGGCGACCGGTAGCACGGGAAAGGCTCCTCGTCTACGGATTTGGGATACTTCTCGAAACCCTAACCCGACACCAGTGCCAGCCGGCGAGCCGGTGGCTTCTCTATCGTCCACTGAAGATCTTCCTGCACATAAGAAAAAACGTCGGTCCAGACGGGTTGCGTCGCTCCGCGGCCCCGTGGCAACCAAACGGCCTAAACGGTCCGCCGCGCCGGCGAGCGCGGCCCTAGATCATGGAGACAACGGACCGGGTCCCAACCCCACTTCGATCCCAGCCCCGCCGGCTTCTCGGAAGTTCCCCCATCGTCCTCGCGTTACAAGATCTTCGACTAAAGCTTCGTCTGCCCCGGATCTCCTCATAGTCTCCCCCCGTGACCCTCAAGGCCCGTCTACCGCCTCTCCCGATGGAGAGGGAGCGCCCGACCTACCGGAAATGGACTGTGATGAGGTCGCCGCTGAGGGCAACGAGGGGTTACCTTCCCCGGACCCCTTCGTGTTCGACGAGAACGAATCCAAGGAGTCCTCAGACGAGTCTCCCCCGTTGTGTATTCCCCGCCGGAAGGTCATGACGGCCTCCGAACTGGCCGCGGCTCTTCCTTGGTCAAAAGCGCAGTTGGAAGGCTTGCGTATCCAAGTCCTCACTGGTGCCCTCGTCACCCGGGCATTGACTCGCCCGCCGTTGTGGATATTTCCGCCGGCTCCCGCTATGCCCAAGGACACGGACTGGGATGCCAAGCTAGTGGCGATCGAACCGCTGGACGCGATCTTATCTCGCAAACCCTGGGCCGTACTGGCGACAAAGATGCCAGACATAGGTCTACCCCATGTCGGCTGGTTCGCGGATTTTCGGGAGGTCTGTAAGGGGTACCTCTCTCGGCATGGGCAAGCCATCTGGGAGTCTACCCATCATCTCTTCATTTCCGTTGCCGCCGGGCGTGAGTCCCCCGAGCTAGCCAAATACCGATCCGACCGCAAGAACCGTCGAAACCGCGCGACTGAGGGCTGGACAAAGCTCTGCAACTTCGTTGTTGCCGGAATCCAGCGCGGCCACTGCGACTTGGACATTTTTCTCCACCCTATCATGCTACATCTGGCGAACCGCCGGGTGGAGAAAAGCGGAAATTCGGCCGAAAGCGGGACTTGGTATCCAGGATTGGGTCGGCGTCAGGCTACCACTCTCCAAGCTTCGCTCGATGAGCTCGACCAACAGGATCCGTGGCGCAACCAGTACCGGCAGGACCCCGATCGCCACCCTGGCCTCCGCGTGCCCCGACTCCGGAACAAGTTCTGCTGAGCTCGCCAGGGATGGTTCATGAGGCTAGCCTTACCTATTCTTATCTTCTTCATTCATTAATGGTTATTGGCCTCGATAATACATTTTTCCTTCCATTTTCCACGTAGTAACCACTTGTCCATCTTTCTCATCCGACATACCCATCCGGCTTCGCCTCTCGTGTTGATCCCTCGACATCTTCCATCCGGCACCATAATGACTCGAAGATTACTCCAACACCCGACCCATCCGGCACCATACTGATTCGAAGATTACTCCAACACCCGACCCATCCGGCACCATACTGATTCGAAGATTACTCCAACACCCGATCCGTCCGGCATCATACTGACCTGAAGATTACTTCGACACCCGATCGGCCCACTTCTGACCAGACTAGTCTCCATCCGCCGATTGCTCGGCTGACTGGTGTCAGTTGATCCGGCCGTGCCTGCTGCCCGGGAGCCGGACGGACTAATTCTCCGCCTCACCTTCTTCGTGGGTCTGCATGACCCCGAAGCGGTTTCGGCTCGCCCGCCGGCGATCGAACTCTCTCATTAAAGCTCCACAATTTAAATCCAGTTCGTCCACCCACGACCGCTCCTCGCAATTTTTCCACTGCACGAGAAACTCTCTGTGGATCCGCCCAACCGGGTTTTCCGTCCATTTCGAACGTCCAAAATTTCTTCTACTTCGTACTCATCCGGGTCTAACGGCTTGTCCCAGCTGTCCTCTGGCAGTAGGGCTTCATCGAAATCTAGCCGGTCGCTCTCCACCGTAAGGCGTGTATTCGGGCGGTCCGGGAAATGCTTAACCAACTTCAACTTGGAAACATGCACTATCGGGAAAACGCTATATTCCGTGCCTGCCGTGACCAGCTTAACTGCATGATCCCCGACCAGTTCTGCTACTCGGAAGGGGCATGCCACATATGCGCCAACTTCCGTGCATAGCCCTCCTTGACCCGATCCAGATACAGTCATACCCGGGAGCCGGGCTCTATGCCGTGTTCCCTGGCTCGGTCGTTGTTTTGATCGGCGCGGTCCTTGATTGCTTGTCGGAGGCGTTTGTTTACTTGTTCCCTCGCCAGTGAATAGTGGCGTTGCACTCCCATCCTCCAGCGGCGGGCGTCTCTGTCCCGGCTTCTGGTGCACCCTATTGGTATGGCGGCTTCCAAAGTGGATCGGGGATCCCATCCGTAAGCCAAATAGAAAGGGGTGTCGCCCCTTACCCGATCGTACGACGAATTGAGAGCGAAAACCAGTCTCTCCGCATATTCGTCCCAGTCGCACTGATCCGCCTCCACCACATACATCTTGAGGGCTCTGGTTAGAGTCTGAACCATCCTTTCGGCCTTTCCGTTCGCCTGCGGGCGGTAAGCCATAGTTGCGCTCTGTTTCTGTCCTAAGATCTTGTTGATGGCTCGGAATACGTCTGCCATAAATCCGGGCTCCCTATCGTGCCGGATGACCTCGCTCGCCCCGAACCGCCTGAACACACATTCCTCGTAGCTTTGCGCAACCTGTTGGGCGGTACGGGTGGAACTGGCCTTTGCTATGACCAGCCCGGTAAACAAATCCGTCCAGATCAGCAGCTCTGTATACCCATTTCGAGACTTGGGTAAGGACGGGATATGATCCATCGCAATGACTTGAAAAGGGTAGGTAGCTTGTATATTCCCCGGCGACCGCGCTCTGATGGTCGGCCGGCCCTTCCCTGTTTCACAGTCCGGGCAACTTCCCACATAGGCTTGTACGCTACGGTAAAGCCCCCGCCAGTGGAAATGTGCCTTAATCTTGTGATATGTCCGGCCGATGCCCTGATGTCCTCCTTCTAAGCTCACGTGATAATGATGGAGGATATCCGGCTGTAGGGTAGTGGGTACGACTAGCCGAGCGGATCTATCTCTCTCGATCTCCGGCTGGTCAGCGTCCCGGTAGAAAAACAGTAGCCCGTTTTCATCCACTTCGTAATCCGGGGCCAGCTTGAAGCATTCTTTAGCTTGTTCGGCTGTCAGTTTATCCACGTCCCCGTTAAGGTATGCCTTGAGATCCACTATCCACTCTTCCTCGTCCTGCGCTTGGAGAATCCGCTCTGCTCGTAACTGTTGAACTGTCCCTTCGTTCATTGCTTCTGGGGATAGTGAGCCAGCGGCTGAAGAACGGCGCTTCTGCGATCGGGTGACGGCGCTCACCTGGATTATCTCCTCCGTGTTGGCCGGATGGATAATCTCGGGCAGCCGGTTGATCTCCGTCAAATCTGATAACAGAGCTGGATCGGATACCGTTACCCCCACGTTGTCGCGCATGGCCAGCGTAGCCAAGTGATCTGCGCTCTTATTCCAGTCTCGTTTGACGTGTAGCAATTCGTGCTCCGGCCATCTCCGCAAGGCGGACATAACCCGATCATTCAACAATCTCAGCCGGGGCGCCTTGCAATCTATCTCTCCTGTGATTTGCCGGATCACCAGATTGGAATCACCACATATGATGATCCGCCCCTGCGTCCGACCAGCCAACAGATCTAGGCAAAGTAAAAGCCCCCTGTACTCCGCTTCGTTCACCGTTATGCCAGGCGTGAAATCCGAGGCGGCCGCGACCACTTTCCATTCGGGCAACTTCCACACAATAGCACTATAGGCCCCGACCCCCTTCTTTACACTCGCCGACCCGTCAAAACTCAAAACCATTAGTTCCTCCGTGGGTCCCACTGTTGGCGGCGGTAATACGATGGTTTGTCGAGGCTGCTTCCGAGGCGCGATCGCTATCAGTGCTTCCTCCACTTCTGCCCTTGGGGTAATGCTGGCAGCCAGCGTGCCCAGTATTTCCTCTTCTCCCTTAGTACACTTAATCACTTCGAGGGACCACTGAGACAGCAGAGCTGCCCATCTACCCAGCCGGCCGTCAATTCCATTCGCCGTCAGGAGCCACGATAGGGTCGACCGTCTAGATAGTACCTTGATAGGCCGAGACACCAACATAGTATAACACACATCCAAGATCCGCAATAAAGCCAAAACTTCTTTATCCACCAATCCGTAATTAACTTCATTAGCCTTCAGGGTCCGGCTGGTGAATGTCACGGGACAGTACACTCCGTCATGATCTTGAACGAGGGCGGCCGAGATGGCCCATTTGTTAGCGTAGATGATGACCACTGGAATCTTATTCACATCGAAATGTTTCAGGACCGGTGTAGTCGCCATCTTCGCCTTTAACATACCAAAGGCCACCATCGCTCGAGTCATGTGGTCGTCCGGGTCGGCCGCGCAGGGATCCGGCGGCCGGCCGCCTGTCGGGGCAAAAAAGGGCGCCTTCTCATTGGCCGAAATAGCTGACAAGGGCGGCATCCCATTGGCTGATATTTCCGGCCCGGCTCGCGTCTCCGCTTGCCTATCCTGCTCTCTCAGCTTATGGTAATCCACCTCCCGTAATTCATACAAAACCGCCGCATAGACTGCAAAATCCTCGATGAACCGACTGTAATAATTCAGGCTGCCCAAAAGGATTGCATAGCCTTTAGGGATCGCGGGAAAGGCAGATTACTCAAGGACTCCAAATCCTTCGGATTAGCCTCCAATCCGGCAATCGAAACTTGATGACCCAAATAGGTCACCTTAGTCTTTCCCCAGAAACTCTTAACCACACTAATCGAAAGATTCCAATTTCACACGTAATCATCAACTTCTCCACTTTCTCACACAGTAAATCCCAGGTAGTCGCCGTAACGAGAATGTCATCAATGTAAGACCGCCGCCCCAAAACTGAATGATTTGGGTCGAGGTCCGGGTCACCTTCGGTGAACACGTCTCCGACCAGAGCCGGATCTTGATCCGCCTTGATCTTGAAGTGTCCATACAGCGCGTTATCTATCAGCCGTTGATAAATCTGCGGGGCATTCTTCAGACCGAACGGCATCCGGTTCCACTCGAACAACCCGAAGGGCGTCACGAACGCAGAAATCTCCCGTGCACGATCGGTCATAGAGACCACCCAGAATCCACTGGCCATATCCAATGAGCAATACCACAAAACTTTATCCAAGTCCTCCAGCAGGTCGTTTATCAACGGCATCGGATAAACCATCAGCTTAGTCAGCCGGTTCACCAGCCGGTAGTCAATACATAACCTTATATCCACCCCATTCTTCTTGATAATAATTACAATGGGCGAAGCCCAGGGCGAGGTGGACGGCTGAATTATCTTGGTGGCCAGCAAACCCTTGATAAGCTCTGACAGCTTTTCCCGATACTGGGGGGCGACTCTTCGGCATCTCTGTGCAACCGGCTTGGCGTCTCCCACATCGATGTCACATACCGCCCCATGGGCGGCCGGAGGAAGTGCGTTTCCTGGTCCGATCAGCAGATGTCGTCTTTTCCATATAATATCCTTCAATCTGCCGATCTCTTCCGGGGTGTTCACATCCGGGTCTCCCACTTGTAGATCGTCAATAGTGACCGCTGGGGGACAGGGAGTTACCTCAGGTAGCACCGCCATCTGATCCTCCATGCCTTCAACATATAGCTCGCCCCCTTCATGAATGCAGACTTGGTCAACTTCGACTACTTCGGGATCCTGATCGGCCGGCTGGGTCGATCCGCCTTCAACTCGGTCATCAAACCATCCGCCATCGGGGGTGACCGTGACCGCATATGTAACTCTGCTTTGTACTTTCTCCCGATTCCGTCGTTCATCCGTCTTCCTCTGGGTGGGCAAAACCAGTTCAGCGATCGGGGCATAGTCTCGGCCAATACGTTCAGCCGGATCCGGCGACGGCCGGCTCCGCGTCAATATTTTAGAAGGGGTCCGGTACTCGGGTTTAGCCACCATCGGCGTCTGGTCCTCTTCTAATTCTTCCTCTTCGCTGACCAGATCGGTGGTTGCCTGAAAAGCCAGGCTTTGCCACTCGATTTAGCGTCTTGAGCCAATAGTGACATAGCCCGGCCGGCGGGGCACCTTGTTCTCGGCCAGCCACATTCCAATAATCACGTCTTCATGCAAGGTGAGGGGCCTGTCAGAGATGTTGGTCACGCTTATAGAGTTGAGATGACCACCCCCTTTAACAAACGAGGGTACCCAGCACTCGCCCCTTGTCAGCCATAACTTACTCCGCCTGTCGTGTGGTCGTAACATTACTTCCACCGCTTTTCCAACTGGCACCGTTACAAACTGACCTAGCTTGAGGAACTGGACGTGGGCACCATATAAGGGCCGCCGGCCGGCCAGCTGGATCTGTACCTCGTCCGGCAACGTCAATATTCCATGCGATAAGTCCAGCCGTATGCCGGCCGGGACCATAAAGTCCATTCCTAAAATTGCATCCTGCCCGGCCAGCTTGCCTACCCAGGCGGTAAAATAATATACCAAAGACCCAGCTAACGTAATATTGACTCTTGTCCTTCCTTGGGTCATGTATGAGCTTTCTCCAATGCCGATACATTCCTGCCGCTTCGTCTCGTCTATCTCACACCCCACCTTACGAGCAAAGGTGGTGTCCACGATAGACACTTCCGCGCAAGAGTCGAACAGCATTGTAGCCTTCTGGTTATTGATTTTGCCATCCGCCTTGGCCTGCTTGAACCATATGTCCGGTGAACGGTATTTCCAATAACCTCGCGACTCGCCAGGTAACAGGTTGAATTCCATACGCACTTCAGACCGGGAATACTCATCCGTCCGTATACTGCTCACCAGGAAGGGGTCAGCCGTGTCGGCCGGGGACCGGATGACGTAATCGTCAAACTTACATGTATTGTCGGTTGTCCTTTGCTTTGCTTCTTGATTATCCTCTTTACCGACATATGCATAGATACTAACACTAGACCGCTCGGCTCGAACCAGATTCCAACCTGGCGAGCGATCAAATTTAACATCTTTTCCACTCCGGGCGGCAGCATTCCAGCATGCTTGGTCGGGACGTACCACTTCTTCATCTGGTTGTAGAATTCTTCAATTGGGCACAGTCCCGCCTCATGCACCTCCCCGCAAGTCTTACACGTAAACAGGCAGTGTTCCGCCGGATGTCCCTTCCTCTCGCACTTCTTGCACGTCAGTCGCTTCCAACAGCTCCGGTCGTCATGCTTGATGGACCCACAGTGGGTGCACTTGCGCCTGGGGTAATCCTGGTCAGTTCAAGCCGGAAAACCCTTCGGCTGACCGGACCCGGCTGGCAGCCTGGACGGCTGACTGGCTTCTGCCGAGAAAAGGTACCGATACTGTTCCTCCTCAGACTCGCCCCCGGATCGCTGATACTCCTCTTCCGAGCTGGTCGCGTCTGACTCTCGGGCGACCATGCGGACGGCTCGGGCCGTCCTGGTAGATGGCGGCCGGCCTCCTTGATCCGCGTTAAATCGGGACTTGAAACGGCCGGTTTCAAGTGCCGCCTTGGGGCCTCGCTTCTTCGCTCTTAGGTAGGTGCGCAACGTCAATTCCAATTCCGTGGTGTTCTTCAACCGCAGTAACGCCAGCTGGTCCGCCAGCTCCCGATCGTCAAACGTGCTGATGAAATGTTCCACATGTTCACGAGCGGCTTTCGACCGGCTGGCATCTTCCTTAACCGGGATATCCGCTCTTATACCAGCGACATTTAAGCGATGGAGATACTCCAGGGGGGTCTCATCCGCCCGCTTCTTGGTGTGGAAATATTGACGCGCCGCCGATGTTCCAGATCCACAGTATTGTTCCTCGAACGCACCGGCCAATCCTCTCCAGTTTCCTCGGATTTCCCGGCTGAGTTGTTGGATCCAGTTTTTCGCTGGACCTTTCATCAAATCCCCAAAGATCAGGCATTTCTCATAGTCCGACGTCCGGTCTCTGAGAAATGCCGACTTCGTCTTGCTCAGCCATCCTCGGGCCTGGTCCTCGTCCGTGTCGCGTCCGGTGAAGTCTTTCAGCTCGGACGTGGCCGACATTCGCACCCTCGTGATCGCTCCTGAATCCGCATCAAACGCTTGGGCCGAGGCCATGTGAGCTCGGCGGGCCATCCCCAGATCAAGGTCATCCGGATCGTAATGGTACTTGGCCGACTTGACGGATTCCATATCCACGTCGCTGAGAGACAGCTTCCTATTCGTTGGCCGACGTCCGGTCCGGCGACCTGTCTGGCGGCTCGGCGGGGCGGCCTGGGGTTCACTCTGCTTGGACTGCACCGACTCCATGTCTTCGTCACTCGGCTCCTTCGAATAGTACTGAACTGGCTCGGAGGCCTGAGTTCCACGACGAGCCGGCTGGTCCGGTGACTTCGGGCTGCCGCGGCTGGCGCTCAGCCGACGTTGCTCTTCCAAGTATCGCTCCATCATCGCCGAAAACATGTTTTGCAGGTGATCCGGCACCTGGGGAGCGACTTGAGGGGCAGGTTGAGGGGCGACTTGAGGGGCGGCTTGAGGGGCAGCCGGGCTGCCAGATTGGCATTCCTTCTTAACCCGTCCATCCGCGTCTTCGTCTTCCTCCTTCGGTTCTGGATCCGCCGTCGCTGTCCGCCAGGCCTGTACGCTGTACTGGCTGGCGTTCTTCCGCTCGGGCGTACCCGGATCCTCACGTCCTCCAAGCCTCATGGCCGTCGCCACACGCGCTGCTCCCCTTGGGCCAAGCGTCATGCGGGTGATACCCACCGATGAATCGGAAGAGTCCGCTTCCGAAGGGGCAGACTCGTACTGCGAAGAACCTGAGTGTATCCCGGCCGGTCTGCTTGTTGCCGGCGGCGTGGACGGCGCCACTCCAGTCGTAGCTGTCATCTTCTTCGACGGCGGCGAGCAACCCACTAGCGGTACCAAGCGGTCGTGCAGGGCGCTGGACGCCTCTTTCAACTTGTCCATCTTCAGATCAAACAGCTCGTTCGGATCAAACACGCCGGTGTTAATGCCGGCTTGTTTGAGTTGATCGAATAGTCCTCTAATAAGGGACACGTGGCCGTCTGAGAGAGTTGGGGGAGAGACGGGACCTTTCAATCCGCCTATGATCTTCGGCCGTGTTATTTTCAGCACCTTATCTGTCCGCAAGAATTGCCCCAACTCGTGAAGATGGAAAGCACGCTCCAAGTCTATATCCGTCGATAGGCCGTCCTGCTTCTCTTCTTCCTCTTCGAAACGCGGCTTATCTTTGTGGGTCGGATAATCCGATTCCTGCCAATCCGGTCTTTTTAGGGGTAGGGGGGCCCGATCGCGACTTGGTCCCGATCCGGCCGGCTTCCCACTCCGGTCGTATCCGACTTCAGCTTCTTCTTCCTTAATTTTTTCTTTTATATCCATAATATGCATTTGTTTGTTAGGATCATGGTCGGAACCATGATCCTTCTCGGACTATGGCGACTTGCACCATAATCCGATCCGGCTCCATCCGTGTAGCGGCCGGCACTACAGTGAGTAGTACCGTAATCCGGCGCAGTACCGTAATCCGCCCCCGGCGGAGCCTCTAGGGGAGTAACTTCTTCTTTAATGTCAACCTCGAACTCCCCCAATCCGAGGCGACCATCGCATCCTTCCATCTTCAGCAGCATTGGGGGCGATATGCCTTCCCCCAATGCACCCGACACAACATCGTCAACAAATTTGACAGGTTTAGGTCTTTCGCCCGCTAGGGACTCGCAGTGATATCCAGGGTCACCAAGAGATCCGGGCACGCGCACCATTGTGGTGTAGTCGCTCTCAGAAAATCTTCCTGAGACGCGAACACCCACGGGGGTCCCAGACGACTGACTATCGGAGGGGGTACTCCGTCCATCCGAGTCATGATCCGATCCGGCATCCGGCCGGCTGGATCGGTCACTTCCATCCGCTTGATCGTGACTACTCGGATGTTGCATGTTGAAAGCTCACCTTGTGTACCCGTCAGTACTGGGTGGTTTGCTCTCCTGGTGGACCCTAGGGCGAAAAGTGTAAATCCGTCCAATAGGGAGATGAGGGTTAGGACTAGGGGTAGCTCCTGGGCGGAAATCGTCACCGGGGAGCTCGTCTGGCAATACACTTGAATTTTGTATAGTGCCGGCTGGACCGAGAATAATCAATCGGCCAGCTAAACCAATAACAATGAAGGGTGAATCCAAATGTGTATGTAGGGTAGATATAACTCCACACTCTTCCACAGTAGGCCAAAATGTCACCACTTCCCAATACTTAATACCGTGTTCAAAACACGGGCGACTTGAGGTGAGTATACGAAGACGCCGCGACTCCCGGTCAGGGGACTTCCGGTGGGTTACTTAACCTTCCCCGGGCAAACCATAGCAGCAAGAGGGGACCTTGTTAGCCCTCTGCTGTGAACCAATGAAAGCGACTTGTGTCTAAGAAAGCGAAACGTATACTGATTTATCCTATATCCAATACCCCCTTTTGTGTAACCTACCCCAAATAACCCGGCTGACCAGTCATGTGCCTTACCCGAAGTAGCCCGGTTAACTCCGACTTTGTGTACCCGCCTGGCCGGTACACCGAACCCAGCTGGTACCAGTCCGGCTGGTACATTGTACCCGGCCGGCTCGGCCGGATGGCCACCCATCCGAGCCCCTTGGCCGCTGGCGCTAGCAATTCCTTGGCAGCTTCTCATCCGATCCGGGTGCCTCCTTCATCCACTAGAACACTCATCTTCCTTCAGGCTCCTTTCACTCATACCTTCCAAACAATCCGCCACCCATCTGCCACCAATCCGCCCCTCGGCCGTCCAACGTCCGCGGTCGTCCCGTCCGCTCAGCCTGCCAGCCCAACTGTCCATGCCTTCTATCACATTCCTCTGGCCTAATCCCAAGCCTGGCGCCGTCCGGCCGCTTGTAGGTATGCTCGGCGGCGGCTATCCGGCGCCCACGCCCTTGGTCCGTATTTCTGCCAATCAGAATGCGCCCTCTGGAAAGTACTTCACATTAATTCATAAGTCACTTTACCACACCAGAGTCACTATCAAATGCTTGCGCCGAGGCCATATTTTCCTTACGAGGCATCTCCATATCGAAATCATCCGGATCAAAGTGTTGACTGATCTCCCCATCTGATTCCATATCCACATCACTACGTGGAGGTGACTTCTGGAGTCGGTCCTGATGACTGGTTTGGCATATCAATCGAACAATTCCGGCTGATCGAACCGATTCCATATCCACATCTACAGGATTTTTGACTGGTTTGGCAGTGGTTCATGTTTGGTATCGATTGCCATGGTTGTACTTGCCCAGGTGTATACTGAGGTAATCCGCATTGTTCACCCACAAAGCGATTTATCATAGTTGTGAACATGGTTCTCATTTGCTCTGGGACTTCTGGTATGCCGGTAGGGTTACTGTTGGAAGTTAGATTGTTCTGTGCAACTTTGTGATCATCTTCAAAACTGTCGTCTGATCCGACTCGACCAGGTTCGGGCTTCCTTTCCTGTTCTGCGACTCGATCTTGGGGTCAATCTGTTTGACCCCTTTCGGGCCCGACGTCATACGCGTTACTCCGACCGAGGAGTCAGTGGAGTCCCTCCCGACTGTGATGACGATTGATATATTGACTCAATATCCATAGGATATTCAACCAACTGCGATTGGTGTGAAGGGTCAGCGATCGGTGACTGGACCACGGGGTTCGCCCCGAGTAGCGAGGTAATCATACAGCGGTGATCATACAGCGTTGTCATAGCTTCTCAGATCGTCCCTTGGTCTAGATCAAACAGCATATTCGCGTCAAACGCACCAGTAGCGAAACCAACTTCGTCGATCTGCACCAAGATGTTCCTGATCAGGTCGATCTGACTGTGATAACTGGACTATTAGCTCGACCTTCAAGCTTCCCGATGATCTTGGGTTTTATGATCTTCATCACCCAGTTGGTTGCTAAGAACTTGTGAAACTCCCGAAGGTAAAACAAACGTTCTAAATCCTGAACCGTGGTTTGTTCAGCTGGTTTGATCTTCTCTTCATCTTCTTCGAAGATCTTCGGTTTTGGTTTCACATATTTTTTAGGTGGATCACACTGATCCGC
>MIQA02007621.1:4432-28263 GCA_001887855.2 Sclerospora graminicola | reverse complement strand
TAGGGCTCAAACCCGCAGGGTTTAGTGCGGGTTGAGGTCGACCCGCAGCCCAGCCCGCGGGTTGCGGGCTGGGTTGCGGGCTGTTTGGGTTAGCGTGTTGCACATTGCTGGCCAAGGAAGGACTTCGTGGATTCTCTTCTGGTAGGATATTATCTCCTCCACTGTGAGAGGGTTTACTTATCCTTCTACACGAGGTGGAGGTGGCGTGGGAAGCTACTCAAAGTTTGAGCTGAAAAAACTGCGAGGGTGGATGAAGGATATGAAGGTTATACTAATCATACATTGAGCTAATTGTCCAATCTGCGGTTTAGTAATTGAGGCAGCGAGCTCTTGGTAAAATACCTTATGCTGCAAGATGATTGCGTCTGCTTGCTACGGCATAGAATAATTTACAAATGTTAGTCGCCAAAATGCCAATGCACGCTCATATTCAACCGACCTCTGTAGTAAACACCATTCCAGAGGCAATCTTTCGTCCTTGCTTTTTTATAATGTTCCACGCAGTTACGTTGTCCTTCCTTGCTTCAGTACGAGCTGTGCTGCATCACGCCTTTTTCCTGCAGTGACAAAGAGGGCGCCGGACCGCCCCCCCCCAACTGTGGGTTGTTAAAGTTACCGGTAAAGTTCCAATTTACCTTAGTGTGGGTTATGTGTGGGCTGCGGGTTGGGCTCAGGTCAACCCGCAACCCAAACCGCGCGGGTTGGGTGCGGGTTTCGAGGTGCGGGTTGGGCTTGGGTTTGAGCCCTACTATTAAGTACTTACACATTGAAGTCACTAAAGTGACATGGATACAACGAGTGACAAAGAAAAAAGGCGCTTTCCTTTTTTAGGTTTAAACGACATGTAAAATTTTTAAAACCATTTAAAACCATTTGAGTCACCTTTTGGAATATCCCCTTTTTTATTTTTTTTCTTCGCCATCCCAATTCGAATTGAAACTCAACTTCATAAATTTAATCAACTTCTTCAATCTTGGGGCCTTGTTCCGCGCCTCCCGACGAAGGAGCAGCACCACTCGCACCAGGCATCCCGCCTGGCATTCCTCCCGGCATTCCTCCGGGCATTCCGCCAGCAGCACCAGAAGCGTACATTTTCTGCAGCACCGGGTTAGCGACATTCTCAAGCTCCTTCTGCTTCGATTCGTAATCTTCCTTCTCGGACGACTGGTGTGCGTCTAGCCACTGGATCACTTCCGTCACTTTGTCGTCCACCACCTTCTTGTCAGCCTCTGGGATTTTCTCCTTCAGCTTCTCATCATTCAGACTGTTCCGTAGACCGTACGCATAATTCTCCAGTGCATTCTTTGCTTCGATCCGCACCTTGTTAGCTTCATCTTCCGATTTGTACTTCTCGGCTTCCGCCACCATGCGGTCAATCTCGGCCTGCGACAGACGGCCCTTGTCATTCGTAATCGTAATCTTGTTCTCTTTACCCGTCGACTTCTCTACTGCCGAAACGTTCAAAATGCCATTCGCATCAATATCAAACGTCACGTCAATCTGAGGAACACCACGAGGCATGGGCGGGATGCCGTCGAGATTGAATTTACCAAGTAGATTGTTATCACGGGTCATGGAACGCTCACCCTCAAACACCTGAATGAGCACACCTGGCTGATTATCCGCATAAGTCGAAAACGTCTGCGTCTTCTTGGTCGGGACCGTCGTGTTACGCGCAATCAACGTCGTCATGACACCTCCGGCAGTCTCCAGACCCAACGACAACGGGGTCACGTCCAGCAACAGCAAGTCCTGTAGCTTTTCAGACGAGTCGTTTCCACTCAGAATGGCTGCTTGCACAGTAGCACCGTACGCAACGGCCTCATCCGGGTTAATTGACTTGTTGGGCTCCTTGCCATTGAAAAAGTCCGACAGCAACTGCTGCACCTTGGGGATACGTGTCGAGCCACCCACAAGCACAACTTCATTCACTTGGCTTTTAGATAACTTGGCATCGCGTAACACCTTCTCCACGGGCTCCATCGTCTTACGGAAGTAGTCACCGCACATCTCCTCGAAACGAGCTCGAGTAATGGTCGAGTTGAAGTCAATACCATCGTACAACGAATCAATCTCGATGTACGCCTGGGCAGATGACGACAATGTTCGCTTCGCACGCTCACATGCTGTGCGCAGACGACGGAGGGCACGCTGGTTCTCTCGGATGTCCTTGCGGTGCTTGCGCTTGAACTCTTGGACAAAGTGATCGACCAGACGGTTGTCAAAGTCTTCACCACCCAAGTGCGTGTCTCCTGCCGTCGCCTTCACTTCGAAAATGCCCTCCTCGATGCTCAGCAGTGACACATCAAAAGTACCACCACCTAGATCGAAGATCAGCACGTTTCGCTCGCCACCCTTCTTGTCCAATCCATAGGCAATAGCGGCAGCCGTAGGTTCATTAATGATACGCAGCACATTCAGCCCAGCAATGGCACCTGCGTCCTTAGTGGCCTGACGCTGTGAGTCGTTGAAATAAGCCGGTACCGTGATTACGGCATTCTTCACTTCCTTGCCGATGAACGCTTCAGCCACCTCGCGCATCTTGATTAGCACCATCGAAGAGATTTCCTCGGGCTGGAACGTCTTCGTTTCGCCTTTGAATTGCACCGTGATCTGGGGCTTGTCAGCGGGGCCTGCAGTGACCAAGAACGGCCAGTGTGCAATGTCGGCTTGGACAACGGGGTCCGAGAATTTGCGACCAATGAGGCGCTTGGCGTCGAACACCGTATTGCGGGCGTTCATAGCCACCTGGTTCTTGGCAGCATCACCGATCAGACGTTCGGTGTCCGTAAAAGCCACATACGAAGGTGTCGTACGGTTACCCTGGTCGTTAGCGATGATCTCGACGCGGTCATTCTGCCACACGCCGACGCACGAGTAGGTGGTGCCGAGGTCAATGCCAACCGAGTATCCAGACGTTGCTTGAGTCATTATTTACTTTGTTTTGCTTGTTTTGATTGCTTATTGGGTTTGCTACGTGCGATGAAAATTCAAAAGTGAGGTCTTGCTTGCTTTACCTAGTACTTCTAGTATGGTACTGTACAGTATTCAAGGTGACGAACTCGGTTCTTTCTCGCCTCGAACCACCTGGAATCGGGTTTCTAGACAAGTCGACTAGTTCTGATTGGTAAAAAGATTGCTTACATACACCAAATTCAGCCCATCGAATTGAGCTCGAACCATCTGGAATCGGGTTCTAGACTTATGCTCATATGCGACAGTCGACAAACTAGGATGTGTGCTACGAAAAAAGCCAATATCCAGAATTTGCTAGTTGAGAACAGCAAATGAAGACCCAAAATTCATGATCAAGGACCCTAAGAATCTTAGTAGTACATGTATTACCAACATACTCGCTCTCGCAATGTCACGTACAATGGACATCACTGACTTGGTGCGTCTTCGCAAACTTTGGATGTTGATGAAATTGGTAAAAATGCTACTGTACTTCCTTTCACAACGTTTCCAGAATTGTCGATTTTTAAAAAGGGCACGGTACACACCCATTGTACCATAAATTAGGTACAACGTCCCGTAAAGAATGAAGAAATATCTTTATGTATGTGACGTGCGCACAACAGGCCCGTCGTTTTAATATCAAAAGGGACTTCACCTCAAAAGCTGACAATATCTACTTGCATTGACCTGCTTCAGGCTAATTTCTTGGTTCTTATCAGGCATTCAAATGATGGACCTAAGGGGTGTAGTCATCAAAAGTGCAAACGCTAAGAGCTGCGAGGGCTATCAAGTAATCAATTAAGGAATGTTATTAGGCCAAAGCTCTCTAAATCTACTTTTTATGGAGTCGATATGCCTTAATGCTTTATCTCATTGCAACTCCTTTATTGTAATGAAATACAATCCTCTAAAGGACACCAAAAACTAGTAAAACTTTTTTTTAGCTTGTGCTTGTCACATCAACAACATCTTTTCGTCAGAAACAGTTCCGACGACGACATGATCGAAGTGTTGATTGAATATCAATGGTACGTCACTATGCAGCAGTGGATGGCAACACCTGGTCACCTAAAAGCAGCATCAGGAACTTCACCGCTGAGACGGCTTTGAAACCGATAAACGGGTTTCTCTGTTGTTGTTGTTGTTGGTAGCCCATGTCGGGTGCTCGTTTTTCTATCATTTTAGACACTTGTCGTTTTGCCACATCCTTGAAAATTCTCATCCCCGGATCGGGTGTACAAGTCTAATTATATTTCAAATGTAGTGGACCAAACTATTCGTTGTTTTATGTGCTGCTTTTCAAAAAAAATACTTTGACTAAGTTAGTGCTGGTTTTGCGATTTTCTCTAAAGCAAATATATAATGATCATATAATAATTCTATCTCCCAATTATTTTTTCTTAGGGCCAGATGCAGTTGAACAACGTCCAAGTTCAATTTTTAAACGAAGATAGTTAGGCTTGGCCCAAAAGCACTAGAAAAATAACAACCCAAATAGCTGCAATCTTACTTTATAATTGACGAGAATACAACAACAAAACAGATTTAGCTGGACCCAAAATCCCTACTAATTCAGGATTAAAACACTCTGTGGCCATTTGAAAAGCTGTTGGGCTGTCCTTTAGAGGATTGTAGTTCATTACAATAAAGGGGTTGGAATGAGATAAAATGGAAGCATTAAGGCATATCGACTCCAAAAAAAGTAGATTTAGAGAGCTTTGGCCTAATAACATTCCTTAATTGATTACTTGATAGCCCTTGCAGCTCTTAGCGTTTGCACTTTTGATGACTACACCCCTTAGGTCCATCATTTGAATGCCTGATAAGAACCAAGAAATTAGCCTGAAGCAGGTCAATGCAAGTAGATATTGTCAGCTTTTGAGGTGAAGTCCCTTTTGATATTAAAACGACGGGCCTGTTGTGCGCACGTCACATACATAAAGATATTTCTTCATTCTTTACGGGACGTTGTACCTAATTTATGGTACAATGGGTGTGTACCGTGCCCTTTTTAAAAATCGACAATTCTGGAAACGTTGTACAGTGCCATTTTTACCTATTTCATCAACATCCAAAGTTTGCGAAGACGCACCAAGTCAGTGATGTCCATTGTACGTGACATTGCGAGAGCGAGTAAGTTGGTAATACATGTACTGCTAAGATTCTTAGGGTCCTTGAGTATGAATTGTGGGTCTTCATTTGACCTTCTCAACCAGCAAATTCTGGATATTTGGCTTTTTTCGTAGCACACATCCTAGTTTGTCGACTGTCGCATATGAGCATAAGTCTAGAACCCGATTCCAGATGGTTCGAGCTCAATTCGATGGGCTGAATTTGGTGTATGTAAGCAATCTTTTTACCAATCAGAACTAGTCGACTTGTCTAGAAACCCGATTCCAGGTGGTTCGAGGCGAGAAAGAACCGAGTTCGTCACCTTGAATACTGTACAGTACCATACTAGAAGTACTAGGTAAAGCAAGCAAGACCTCACTTTTGAATTTTCATCGCACGTAGCAAACCCAATAAGCAATCAAAACAAGCAAAACAAAGTAAATAATGACTCAAGCAACGTCTGGATACTCGGTTGGCATTGACCTCGGCACCACCTACTCGTGCGTCGGCGTGTGGCAGAATGACCGCGTCGAGATTATCGCTAACGACCAGGGTAACCGTACGACACCTTCGTATGTGGCTTTTACGGACACCGAACGTCTGATCGGTGATGCTGCCAAGAACCAGGTGGCTATGAACGCCCGCAATACGGTGTTCGACGCCAAGCGCCTCATTGGTCGCAAATTCTCGGACCCCGTTGTCCAAGCCGACATTGCACACTGGCCGTTCTTGGTCACTGCAGGCCCCGCTGACAAGCCCCAGATCACGGTGCAATTTAAAGGCGAAACGAAAACGTTCCAGCCCGAGGAGATTTCGTCGATGGTGCTAATCAAGATGCGCGAGGTGGCTGAAGCGTTCATCGGCAAGGAAGTGAAGAATGCCGTAATCACGGTACCAGCTTATTTCAACGACTCACAGCGTCAGGCCACTAAGGACGCAGGTGCCATTGCTGGGCTGAATGTGCTGCGTATCATTAATGAACCTACGGCTGCCGCTATTGCCTATGGATTGGACAAGAAGGGTGGCGAGCGAAACGTGCTGATCTTCGATCTAGGTGGTGGTACTTTTGATGTGTCACTGCTGAGCATCGAGGAGGGCATTTTCGAAGTGAAGGCGACGGCAGGAGACACGCACTTGGGTGGTGAAGACTTTGACAACCGTCTGGTCGATCACTTTGTCCAAGAGTTCAAGCGCAAGCACCGCAAGGACATCCGAGAGAACCAGCGTGCCCTCCGTCGTCTGCGCACAGCATGTGAGCGTGCGAAGCGAACATTGTCGTCTTCTTCCCAGGCGTACATTGAGATTGATTCATTGTACGATGGCATTGACTTCAACTCGACCATTACCCGAGCTCGTTTCGAGGACATGTGCGGTGACTACTTCCGTAAGACGATGGAGCCCGTGGAGAAGGTGTTACGCGATGCCAAGTTATCTAAAAGCCAAGTGAATGAAGTTGTGCTTGTCGGTGGCTCGACACGTATCCCCAAGGTGCAGCAGTTGCTGTCGGACTTTTTCAATGGCAAGGAGCCCAACAAGTCAATTAACCCGGATGAGGCCGTTGCGTACGGTGCTACCGTGCAAGCAGCCATTCTGAGTGGAAACGACTCGTCCGAAAAGCTGCAGGACTTGCTGTTGCTGGACGTGACGCCGTTGTCGTTGGGTCTGGAGACTGCCGGAGGTGTCATGACGACGTTGATTGCGCGTAACACGACGGTCCCGACCAAGAAGACGCAGACGTTTTCGACTTATGCGGATAATCAGCCAGGTGTGCTCATTCAGGTGTTTGAGGGTGAGCGTTCCATGACCCGTGATAACAATCTACTTGGTAAATTCAATCTCGACGGCATCCCGCCCATGCCTCGTGGTGTTCCTCAGATTGACGTGACGTTTGATATTGATGCGAATGGCATTTTGAACGTTTCGGCAGTAGAGAAGTCGACGGGTAAAGAGAACAAGATTACGATTACGAATGACAAGGGCCGTCTGTCGCAGGCCGAGATTGACCGCATGGTGGCGGAAGCCGAGAAGTACAAATCGGAAGATGAAGCTAACAAGGTGCGGATCGAAGCAAAGAATGCACTGGAGAATTATGCGTACGGTCTACGGAACAGTCTGAATGATGAGAAGCTGAAGGAGAAAATCCCAGAGGCTGACAAGAAGGTGGTGGACGACAAAGTGACGGAAGTGATCCAGTGGCTAGACGCACACCAGTCGTCCGAGAAGGAAGATTACGAATCGAAGCAGAAGGAGCTTGAGAATGTCGCTAACCCGGTGCTGCAGAAAATGTACGCTTCAGGTGCTGCTGGCGGAATGCCCGGAGGAATGCCGGCAGGAATGCCAGGCGGGATGCCTGGTGCGAGTGGTGCTGCTCCTTCGTCGGGAGGCGCGGAACAAGGCCCCAAGATTGAAGAAGTTGATTAAATGCGTGAAGTTGGATGTTAGGTGACGTTAACGATTTCATATCAATGAATTGAATTTATAAGATTAACTAAACTAATTGTACAGCATACTAGTATACAGTAAAACAGCGGGATATTGTTATACAAACATTGCAGAGTGATCATGAACATCCTGGTGTTGATGCTGCTGGGAAACTGAAGCGCGCAGGGAGTTCATATTGACGTCTAAACTCGGCAGCATGGGCCGGTTGCCATTAATCGAAGATGAAGGCGATAAAAGGTGCGAAGATGTTGGTGCTACTACTGTCGCCGTCGCCAACCCACCCGAGGCTTGAGCCCCGAGAGGTTGCTGTAGACTTGTTCTTGATGAACGATCGGATGTGTAAGTGTAGCCTGGGTGCTCTAAGTGGTAGTGGTTAGCAGTAGACCCCGACATCAGTGCAGGCACTGGTGGTGGCCAGTCTACGATAAGATGCCGAATCGACTGCTCATTACGTGACTGAAAGCGCACCATCAACTTTCGCGCGTTCTCCACTGAGATGTCGGGGAGTTTCCGCAACGCAGCTGCCTCCACTAGTTTCATGAGCTCGTCAAATGTCATAAGCACACCCAACTCCGCGCGGGCCACCACCACGCGCATGATTCCAGCCTCATCGCTTTGATGGAAGTAACCATTGGCGCCCTTGGACGACTGTCCTTCTTGCGCACGTTTCTTCACGCGACGATGAAGCGCCGCAAAGTGCACACCGTAAATTCTGGCAGCGGCGCGCAGACTCATCCCCTGCTGCTCTACAGCTGCGATGGCTTTTTCCCAGGTTTCGGGCGGCACTGTGTGACTCATTTTGTAGCCACGTTTGGGGCTGGAGGTCGCGCTATCCTTTGGTGAAACACATTCGTCCTTCCTACAATCCGTGCTGATGATGGAGGACGCTGCACTGGCACCAGCACTCGAGTTGCTGCTATCCCCGGTTGTGGCCCCGTTTTCACTGTCGCCGCTGCCGCTGGTGGCGTTGGAACTGAGTTCTTCCCTACCCCATGTCTGCTCGCAATGCTTCCAAGAATTTCCTGTACGGTGGTCGTCCACGACCAAAGAGCGTCGCTGGTGTTGTTGCCGACGAGCGCGCTGCATCTGTGAGTCGCTGTCGTACTTTGACCGCAAGCTGAACCGCGCTGAGGCGTCAGGACTGTTCGTAGTGTCGTAGGGATTCGAGGTAGGATTACTCTCATCCCTCTCATCATCGCTGCTTCCTCCACTGCTCGCGGTGCTAGCCGCTACGTATGCAATGCTGTTGCTGCCTCTGCAGTTAAGACGCTCGGGTAGCCCAAAGATAAAGCGGCCGCCGTGCGGCGTAAAGCCATGCGCGCGTTTGAACTCGAAAATCCAACACATGGGCGGAAAGTCGGACGGCATGTTGGTGGCGCCCCCCTGGCTCGCAATTGCACGCACCACGTAGCGCACATCATCGGAAGTAATGCGTTTCTCGTGTCGGAACTTCTCGCGCAGCACGTTTAACGCCTCTTGTTCATCTTTTTCGCTCAAGAATTGGCGCATATTTGCGCGCTGCATAGCAGGCGAGGACAATCGCACGATGTCCAGCGCCGACATCCACGTCACACGGTTTTAATTCGTTCCGGAGGTTGGTCGGATGTTTCTACCAAAAAGGTAGATTTGGAAATGAGTGAAGTCGGCTTCGCTTTTATGAACCGTTTATGGCCCCGTTCGGCGAGCTTCTTTTGCGCTCTTTGCCTTAAAAATTAGAGGGAGTACAGTAATCAGGGTCATATCGCTAAACTTTTGAGTACCGTAGTACATATGTCGTCTGCTGTGACTTTTTTCGTGAAGGCCACCCGTCTCTTGCGCTTCGCGACGTATATAAATTCACATGTACCATGACACTGACAACGCGTGTTCCGCATTGCTCTCGGAGGGATGTCGTTGTACAGAGAGTTAAGTCCGGCTGATTTAAGATATGTTGTGAGCGAAAACGATAGACGCATCGATTACATCGGCGCACGAATGCGATTGGTGATCTTTGGTCCTGCTGTGCTGTTACATGTTATGATGCCGTTTGCATGAGTTGACTGTGTTAAACAGCGCCTGCTTAAGCAGATGTCTTGACTCTGCGGAACAGTACCTGCTTAAGCAGATGTCAATAGAGAATCATGTAGAATGTGAGCGTCCTTTTAGTATTTGAATGTACAATTCTGCGAATATGTATGGTGCAAAATTGTGCCCTTCGGATCTCAGCTCTTCAACTCCTGTGGCTTCATAGGTATGCGTGAAAAATTCCATTCGCAGCAAAATGCAGCTGTAGCGAAATGTGCCATTTGCACCGCTGTTACGATGTTACCAGGTGTCGACTCTGTGGAACAGTGCCTGCTTAAGCAGATGTCTCAATTCTGTGGAACAGTACCTGCTTAAGCAGATGTCAACACAGATTCATGTAGAATGTGAGCGTCCTTTACCAAGGATCACCAATCGCATTCGTGCGCCGATGTAATCGATGCTTCTATCGTTTTCGCTCACAACAAATCTTAATCAGCCGGACTTAACTCTCTATACAACGACATCCCTCCGAGAGCAATGCGGAACACGCGTTGTCAGTGTCATGGTACATGTGAATACTTATATACGTCGCGAAACGCAAGAGACGGGTGGCCTTCACGAAAAAAGTCACAGCAGACGACATATGTACTACGGTACTCAAAAGTTTAGCGATATGACCCTGATTACTGTACTCCCTCTAATTTTTAAGGCAAAGAGCGCAAAAGAAGCTCGCCGAACAGGGCCATAAACGGTTCATAAAAGCGAAGCCGACTTCACTCATTTCCAAATCTACCTTTTTGGTAGAAACATCCGACCAACCTCCGGAACGAATTAAAACCGTGTGACGTGGATGTCGGCGCTGGACATCGTGCGATTGTCCTCGCCTGCTATGCAGCGCGCAAATATGCGCCAATTCTTGAGCGAAAAAGATGAACAAGAGGCGTTAAACGTGCTGCGCGAGAAGTTCCGACACGAGAAACGCATTACTTCCGATGATGTGCGCTACGTGGTGCGTGCAATTGCGAGCCAGGGGGGCGCCACCAACATGCCGTCCGACTTTCCGCCCATGTGTTGGATTTTCGAGTTCAAACGCGCGCATGGCTTTACGCCGCACGGCGGCCGCTTTATCTTTGGGCTACCCGAGCGTCTTAACTGCAGAGGCAGCAACAGCATTGCATACGTAGCGGCTAGCACCGCGAGCAGTGGAGGAAGCAGCGATGATGAGAGGGATGAGAGTAATCCTACCTCGAATCCCTACGACACTACGAACAGTCCTGACGCCTCAGCGCGGTTCAGCTTGCGGTCAAAGTACGACAGCGACTCACAGATGCAGCGCGCTCGTCGGCAACAACACCAGCGACGCTCTTTGGTCGTGGACGACCACCGTACAGGAAATTCTTGGAAGCATTGCGAGCAGACATGGGGTAGGGAAGAACTCAGTTCCAACGCCACCAGCGGCAGCGGCGACAGTGAAAACGGGGCCACAACCGGGGATAGCAGCAACTCGAGTGCTGGTGCCAGTGCAGCGTCCTCCATCATCAGCACGGATTGTAGGAAGGACGAATGTGTTTCACCAAAGGATAGCGCGACCTCCAGCCCCAAACGTGGCTACAAAATGAGTCACACAGTGCCGCCCGAAACCTGGGAAAAAGCCATCGCAGCTGTAGAGCAGCAGGGGATGAGTCTGCGCGCCGCTGCCAGAATTTACGGTGTGCACTTTGCGGCGCTTCATCGTCGCGTGAAGAAACGTGCGCAAGAAGGACAGTCGTCCAAGGGCGCCAATGGTTACTTCCATCAAAGCGATGAGGCTGGAATCATGCGCGTGGTGGTGGCCCGCGCGGAGTTGGGTGTGCTTATGACATTTGACGAGCTCATGAAACTAGTGGAGGCAGCTGCGTTGCGGAAACTCCCCGACATCTCAGTGGAGAACGCGCGAAAGTTGATGGTGCGCTTTCAGTCACGTAATGAGCAGTCGATTCGGCATCTTATCGTAGACTGGCCACCACCAGTGCCTGCACTGATGTCGGGGTCTACTGCTAACCACTACCACTTAGAGCACCCAGGCTACACTTACACATCCGATCGTTCATCAAGAACAAGTCTACAGCAACCTCTCGGGGCTCAAGCCTCGGGTGGGTTGGCGACGGCGACAGTAGTAGCACCAACATCTTCGCACCTTTTATCGCCTTCATCTTCGATTAATGGCAACCGGCCCATGCTGCCGAGTTTAGACGTCAATATGAACTCCCTGCGCGCTTCAGTTTCCCAGCAGCATCAACACCAGGATGTTCGTGATCACTCTGCAATGCTTGTATAAATGGTTGAAGCCAAGTAGAGTGTGTATCAATAACAAATGTGTACCGGGTCCATATATTCTGAACTTCATCGAGCAAATTTGAAAGTAAGATTAAACCTTTAGTGAACTTCTACCCATCGTCTACCTATCCTTGACAAGCTACGTTTATCCTCCGATCTCGCATTATTATACTACTCCATACCTTCTAGAAAGCTCGCGATCCTATCCATCATTCGCACGCGGCTATCTAAATCAGACCATCTGGCAACGTCGGATCGGACGACCTGTTGCATGGAAAGGTCAGCCAATAAATACAGAGAAGGGTCCATCAGAGGGTGTGGAGCAAATACTGTATGAACATCTAGAATTCTTAAGGAAGCGGACGATGAAGCGGTAGCTGAGTACGAGAAACGTCGGTTTGACCCGCCTGTCCAAGGTATCCAGCTACAGATATGCCTTGAATACTTTCCGGAGATCAATGGGAACTTTAACCTCAGGCAGACTACGCAGGTTTTGAAAGAAATTTACCACAGGCATAAAAATCGTACTCATACGTAGTCAGGCTTTAAAGTACGTAGAAATGTGAGAAAAATACAGAATCGTTTTAGTGACAACTGCGTAGGTGGACCAATTTGTCGAACTACCTGAAGTGCTTTCTTAAATTTTGGGAGACCGGGACTAGCTTGGGCATGCAAAATAGAAGCCTTAGTATCCAGGCTTCACCTTTTTGTTGGTCGCACCGTTAAAACATATCCGATGTCGCATGCGACAAGCTCTTGTAGAGTCATTAACGATAGTTACTGTAGCTGTCTGAAGGGACACCACTCGAGCGCATGCAGAGTCAATTCATTTGAAACAGATATTGTCGACGACGGTTATCATGGTCTCTGAGATCCAATATGAACAGCGTCAGCTCAAAGCGTTACAAGAACATAACATGCTGCATAACGTCTTCATCAGTCGTTATTGCAGCTGTGTATGCAACAAACCCTTTCCAAGCAACTCCTCACTTTCAAATTCGCCTTATAACAAGTGACTTATTTTCAACCAGCCCACCAGCTACTTCATTTACTGAGCACTTATGGTCAAGTTCAACGCTACGCTACTTCTAGTCGCAATTGCTGTGGCACCAGTCCTAGCCGGCTACAGTACCGGGTCTGCCGTATACACATCGTCAAATGGGACCACCGAGTCTACTTCGGTTGATAGTGGTATCTGTGAACAGAATGCTGAAATGCCTGACACATGCGATGGCAGTGACGGCTGGTTCCCCGTCTCCGTAGTTGGACAAGAAGGATATTACTGCACTCAGGGCCCAATCTGCTCTGGAGAGATTGGAAATTGTCCTGGTCCGCATGGTGATCTTGTTTACGGATCTTCTTGTGTCTATCTCACTGGAGGAACGAACGGATGTGTCCCCAACACCGAATGTCCAATGACTGAATCAACAGAAGAGGCCACCCCGACTGTATTCAACTGTGAAGTTACTGGCAAACCTGAGCAGAAGCCGTACAAGAAGACCGCGCCTCCAACTGAAGCGCCAACAACGGCACCTCCTACTCCTGAGGAAACACCATACACTCCTCCCGAAAAGACTTCACCACCGATCTATCAAACTGAACCTCCAACAACGGCACCTCCTACGCCAGAGGAGACACCATTCATTCCACCAGAGACACCTTGCCCACCGGTGTACCAAACTGAACCTCCGACGACAGCACCGCCTACACCCGAGGAAACACCGTTCAATCCTCCATCAAAGACTTTACCGCCGATATATCAAACCGAACCTCCAACAACGGCACCTCCTTCTCCTGAGGAAACACCATACACTCCTCCCGAAAAGACTTCACCGCCGATTTATCAAACAGAACCTCCAACAACGGCACCTCCTACGCCAGAGGAGACACCATTCATTCCACCAGAGACACCGTGCCCACCGGTGTACCAAACCGAACCTCCAACGATAGCACCGCCTACACCAGAGGAAACACCGTACACTCCTCCATCGAAGACTTCACCACCGATTTATCAAACTGAACCTCCAACAATAGCACTACCTACAACTGAGGAAACACCGTTCATTCCTCCAACGAAGACTGTACCGCCGATTTACCAGACCCAACCTCCGACGATAGCACCGCCAACACCAGAGGAAACACCGTTCAATCCTCCATCGAAGACTTTACCGCCGATTTATCAAACCGAGGCTCCAACAATAGCACTACCTACAACTGAGGAAACACCGTTCATTCCCCCTGAGACAACGACCCCATCAGTGTACCAAACCGAGACCTCGTAGCTTAAACTCTTGGTTTTCGAAGGGATACGCGTAATGCCAAAGCCGGCGTCCATTACGAGCCGTGAAGCTGATAAAGTGTAGCGTTAGCACTTAATACTGAGAATGGAGATCGAATCCATAAGCTCGGGAGCTTCCCCGTATACACGTAGTATAAGGTTGCATTTTAAATACATCCTCTATCCAGAAATACAAGGCCGTTTTTTCTAACATTCACTTTTAAGCAGGGAAGCGTTGTACTACGTCTGTGTGCAAAAATAGTCTGTGTTCGGAATTAGTCTGGCACAGACTAATTTAGGTGAAATGAGTGAGTTCTCAAAACTTCCTATTGGCCCCTGTACCATAACGTAGGTACAACGTACCGTAAAGAATGATATCTAAAGCAGAGCAGATTCACAGAGGGCGCGGGCTTCCTGCAAATCGATCCCGCTGATTTCAATGCTTTTGTAGACGCTCTTGCTGAAGTAGAGATATCGTAAGAAAGATTGATACAGGTCAAGAAAAATTAACCATTATATTTTTTGAATACTTTTTCAACTTGTTTTTTTTATAAATTTTTGATAATTCTAGTGTCTAGGCTCTAATAGTTTTGCCTAACTAAGTGCTATAAACAGCAAATGTTTTTGCCAGCTACGTTATAACAGATGCCTCCGAAGCTCGATCACATTGGAATGCACTCCGTAAGATGCATCGCATGTCAATGGCGCCATGTCTGTCACTCGCGCAGCTATCTCCGGGCTCACAAAACACAAGTCTTGAAGCAACGGAGCTCCGTTGTTAGCGCAGTGAAGCTTTGCCGCCTTGTAGTATTTTCACTTCTGAAGCCCCCACTTTCGGCATCACTTCCGTCCACCTTCAGATGCGAGATCTCCCAGCAGAGAGCCTAGAGATGAAGTTGTCCTCGATCATTCGTCTATGAGCTGCAAAAGTAAAATGCAGCGTACTGTCATCCCTTGTTCTAGCCATAATTTTGATAGAGACGTCAAGGACGCAGGTGGGGGTGTTCGCTCTGTGCGGTCAACAAAAAGCATTGGCAACCACAGCTTCATCAGAGTCAGTGGATCCAAGGAAAATAAGGACCAGAAGACGATTTAAGACCAAAGCGACGAAGAAACTAAGACTGTTTGGAAGCTTTAAGCGCCCAAAATTCTTTCAAACGTAGTCACACGTACCAATACGCAAGTACACAAGGTGACTATAGTATAGATAGATACTATATGAAAACTCGAGATTTAGATTGCATAATGAACTTTTGCGACGCCAAATAAAACATCCGTGTGTGATAACGTAGCGGAACGGATTATTGCCGAGTTTCGACCCTTAAGTAAATTTCTATATCTCAGCTGTTTTAGATCCAGAATATCTCGGAAGGATATAGAATCAAAGAAGAAATCAAAGTCTATTTTGGGATCTATTGCTAGCTTTTAGTGCTCTAAAATTGACTAAGCTGAACCACCTGAAAAAGAGGGAATTTATACGATAAAAAAACGAGTTACCCAGATTATTGCCGAAACTGCAATACTTCACGTTGTATATATTTATTCAATTGACTAAATGAACATATACATACTTAAAGTGTTATACGCTCGACTGCGCGTTACCCATGTAAAATCCTGCTGACGTATGCAATGCCACGTCTGAAGTAGCAATCAAGTTAAGTAACGAAGAGCATCTATACGCTCGATTGTTGCATCGCCTAAAACAAATTATCGTCCTGAAAATTCATTTTTTAATTCATCACACAAATTAGCTGCCTGTCAAAACCTTCACCTTGGCGTCGCCAACATACATTATTACTGCCTTGGTTAGGTCGTCGTCGCTGTAAAGCTTGCGCGGCGTGGAAATCGCAGCCGCAAGCGTGATCAATAAATCGGCAATAAACCGTGTAATTCGTCTCCTTAGCCAATCAGAGCGCTTGAAATACATTATAGAGCACTTTGATTGGCTAAGAGACGTTCTCGGCAATAATCTATGTAACCGGCAATAATCCGGTCCGCTACGCTAGTAACATAATTTATCAGATTATGGCTATCTAAGTTTTTCGAACAAAATCGTAGATTTAGGCAGCCTTTAGAGCTGTGACTAGCCTGGTCAAAAACTGACTCGGCATTGCAAAAGTTATAATTACTTGGCAGCCTATCGATGTCGGTCAATGCAGATACGATATTGTTAGCATTAGAGACCGTTGCACTTCCTAATGAAAATGTGATGTGCGCACACCAGGATAAATCACCACTTACAGAAACGCCATTATATGGTTAGACCAGCGAATTCAGGAGCAAGAAGTTTTATTAAATCGTCTAGTAATGGCGGCAAATTCCTCTACCGGATACTGTCTCAGTATCTTTATTTCCATATTAACTGTTAGCTATAGCGTATTCTTGTCCGTTGATTATTTAGGGAGCCGTGTGACACAACGAGTTTTAAGGGACGCTGTACCTGTACGCTGTACCCACGTTATGGTACAGAGTGCCAGACTAATTACTAACTTATAAATTAGTCTGATACAGACTATTTTCGAATGGGGGCGTTTATAATCACCCCCAAAACCATAGACTCACCCCAAATATACAGTAGAACCCATATTAGCTACGAAAAAAACGAGCAAAATACACAGCCAGATGTTTTAGAGGAAGATTCAAAAGAATTACTGTACTACGCAAAGAGATATGTGCTGTTATTCATACTCGAGGTATTTCAATTTCTGGACTTAGAAACAGGTCATGGTTAAGTATTTAATTTAAGTCGACATTTATTACGTTTCCATCGGGATAGCTTCCGACTCTACGGCCGGATTTGTTGTCTGTTGCTGCTGTTTCTGCCGTTCAAGCTCTATCTGCTGTGGCAGTTGTTGATATCCCTTTATCGTGTTCTTCTGTGCGTCACCGAACGGCGTCTGCTGCCACAACGCCTCAAACTCTTCGGCCGTCGCACTCGAGCATACAGCCTCTTGCTTGCCTTCGTCGTCGTGATTCATACGGTTCCACGTTGTACGAAGCTTCTTGCCCTCGATCTGACGTTCATGGACAGCTTTTAGACGCCCTGTCGAGTCTTCGTAGCGGCGTCCTGTGCGTTTCATAACGTCATGTTCTCGAGTGCCATCATCGATTGCTCCAGAGGAGCCATAGGAATGTACGGGCGGACGAGATCCCATGAGGTCAACATGATGAGATGGTTGTTTGGTAACTTAGTTTGTTCGTATATTGATCTGTTCGAAACCATAGCTTTACTTCTTCTTTATATTGCAGTGACGCGTGAGTATTAGCTGGTAACCGCTTCAGCTATTTATTAGAAGTATACGCAACATGACGCACCTCAAAACGCTGAACGGGCGTGCTTTAAGCCAGCAGAGCGAAAATCAGTATATATCGACGTAATAAGTGAAAAAATGCCGAGTCATTTACACGTATTTAACTTTTGAGGCGTAAATCTTGCCTATGGAGGACTCGAAAGTAAAGGAGGTGATCCTCTAAAGTCAAAAGTGAAAGGCTAATCAACCTCAGAGATAGCTGGTTTTAGGATCATATAAAATTTTAATTACATAACCTTCAATATTTTTTGATCTATTGAAATTAATGATTCGATGTAAACGTTTATGTCCACCCTCTTTCACACCAATTAGCAGATTTATATATTGTTATAATTGAATCGATTGGTTGTAGTTCGCTAGTTCTTTTTTAAGTATTCATTTAATTAATCGTTTAAAAAAGGAAATTTAAAATAGAAGTATTTTTAGGATTTATAGCATTATGAAAAACATTTAGTTTTAGTATTTTTTGGTATTATTATAAGTGTTGTAAGTTCTTTTTATTATTTAAAAATAATAAAATTTTTTTTTTTATTATCAGAAATTATTTTTTTTCTAAATTTCAAATTATAACAAAAAATTAATATAATTTAATATTTTTAGTTTTTTAATAAAAAACATTTAAAAAAATTAATCGTATCGACGGTCAAAAGCAAAACGACAAGAAGTTTCACAACCAAGGAACAGGTTCTTTTGTATCTTTCCTCTTAAACATCTGGCTGTGTATTTTGTTCGTTTTTTCGTAGCTAATATGGGTTCTACTGTATATTGGGGGTGAGTCTATGGTTTTGGGGGTGATTATAAACGTGCCCTTTTCGAATATCCCTTAATTAGTCTGTGTTCATTAATAGTCCGGCACAGACTATTTAATTCAGCACAGCTCAAAAATGCAGGCTCGTAATTAGTCCGGCACAGACTATTTACGGTGGGAGGCCAGAGCAATTTATCTATTGTTTTTATTTGTTGCTCCATTCTACCCTTTGAAAATTAATGACGTTAGAAACATAAGGAAGTGAAGGTATTAGGCATTAAACAGTGATTTCATTCAGTGGCGATTATTGCTTTGGAACAAAACGAAGAACGATACTGTAAGCGCGTCAGCTTGGTCGTCGATAATCTTCAGACGCTGAGTAAAATACAAGCTACTCTCGGTAGAGATCGTGAAAAGAGTCGAGATACACCTCGTTTGGATGATGAAGATGATGATCCTTCTGATGATGCAAGAAGGAAAGAACGTCAGTCTCTCGCTATAAATTCTTCCGATGATTAAGCACGATGAATATACGGATGAAGATAGGGATAAGCCAAACGCCACACTTGGCTCCACAGGATCTGAACATGAAGAGGGGGGTACACTGGATTCAAGTTGTGATTGTATTGGAAACGTCACAGCTCCGTCTCTATCTCAATGATCTCTTCGATTCTCATCGCTCTCTTGCCGCAAAAAGTCTTTCACTATGGCTGGCTGGAACTGTCCATCTACTATGTCACATTGGTCCATTGCCAACAAGACACAAATAATTAGCAGCCTCTAAAATTGCCTCGAGTATCGTATTATTATCGCGTTTCGTGGAAGTGATGAAGTGGACAAACGGGGATCAAGATAGTGAGGTCGTCTCAGGTTTCCCATGTCCAAATGTTTGGTTATGTCACTTTCGTGTCCATAATCGATTCCTTTCCTTAACTTCACGTACAAAGTGTTTTGTATGACGAAAAAAGGTCTATCGAATTCAATGGAAAAGAAGACACTAGAGCATTCAAACTTATCGAGCTACATGCTCTTGTAATTCTCTTCATTTTGTCGTCAGAAGGATCTCTTCACTTTACTTCGGAATTCTATAAATGGATGAAATGGGTCTGGAAACCTTTCTGACAAGCAACACGACGGCCGTCTAGCAGTCAGCTCTTCGTGTCATGAATGCTTTGTTGCTTTTACAATTGCCTTGTAAAGCCTCGAAAGCGATAAGAGACGACGTCTTTCCAGATAGTTTTGAATTCTATCGTTATGAAAACATGTTTGTTCTTGGCTTTGGCGTAAGTAAATGTCCTCGAAATACTTTACTGAAAGACACCAATGATGCTCTACTAGTGCCGTCGTCTTTGATGATTGCGTGTGACATTCACGCCGATCATTTTTCGCTTGACTGACGATAAACGATGTCGTCTATTCGATGGTATTGAGCTCCGATATGAGATATCGAAGCGTCAGCGTTTTAGTGCTTGCAAACAAGCTAAGTCTACTACTGCAGCGTTTGTTTAGTTCGAATGATGTTGGAGACATAATATTTTATGTTCGCTCTCATCAAGCTCTGCGCAAGCTGGAGAGAGTATGAAAAAAAATCGAAGACGAGAGCTCTTCGATTCGGCAGACATTGTCTTACTCTCTCGACAATTAAGAGCGCGGGGGAAAGAGGGTGTTTTATCTTGTTGGTGGAGGGATTGAGTTCTTGCGTCCAGGTGTCACCATAGAAATGCTGGGGTCAACAGAGTACGCGCAAATGCTTTCAGTTGAAACTCCTACTGTGGGATCAATGTTGGATGAGACTTTTAGGAAGAGCAACCCTCCGCTCGCATACGTCCCACTGTCGTAGCAGTGACTAAAAAAACAGGACGACCCACTGTCACAGCAGTGACTGACAAAGAAACAGGACGACAACTCTTTCGTGAAATGTACTTTCCATTTGTAGAGAGAGGCTTCCTCTCCAACACGACATCTCGCTTCTTCTGTTCGTGGAGAACTGAAACGATAGAAATGAAAATGAGCTCGAAAACTGCATCATCTTCACAGTGTAGTGCTGATAAAGCATCTAGCTTTCGAGCGGATTTGAATCAACCAGATCTAGCAGATCTGTCTGGACAACTTCAGAGATTTGAGCATACACTACCCGTTCTCTATGCTTGTCAGTGTATCACCACGTTGCTTTATCAAACAACTTCTTTACGAGTGACTACCGATGTTGCTGAAGATAATTTGAGTCGGAGAAGTGGTCTTGAAACACTAAAACATATTAATTTCCTCGCTTAGTCAAGCTTTGGTTACCAAATGTGCTGGACAGAGATAATGGCACGAATGCAATCGCTTTCTGGTACGTCTTCTCATTACATTCCAATGCGTCTGGCAATCTTCCCTCTCGTATTAACATGTTCTTGTGCATGTGTGGTAGCTTTTAGCTATTTCCACCATTGTCGTTCATGGCACACACCATCACATTTTGAAGCGTCAAGAAGATGTTGTCGAGATTCATTATGAAAACTTGCTGGAAAGACTTTTCTACCGCCTTAATAAGCGTCTCAATTTCACGAATATCTTCTTCATACTGCAAGCTTTGTAATGTTCTGAATTAACCAACATCCAGCACGTTGAAATCGGGTGAATTCGGTGGTTGAAACGTGAGATTGATATTCCAGCCATGACTATAGTCTGCCTTGTACAGTTCAGGGTCATCATGTCGAATGTGTTGTCCTGCTGGATGTAAATCGCTTTCGATTTCTCACCTACGGGTCAGTTCTGTTTGATTGATTGAATCACTGGGGCAGCCTGAATTGACCAATCAGTAAAATTGACCTAGCTTATGTGCACCACAAAAAAAAATTGTGCACACTTTCAATCCGAACAGAGGAAATAACAAATAAACTACAATATAATTTGTGTGGTCCACATCTATATTTATGTTCACTGCGTTGCGTATTCGAGTCCAATGATGCGTGTATGTAGCCTGATGGTGCCGCAGGCGAGAGATGGTTCGTTACGCCTGAATGTTGCAGTTAGGGCTCAAGCCCACGGGTTTGTCGCGGGTTGATGTCGACCCGTAGCCCATCCCGCGGGTTGCTATCCGGGTTGCAGGCTCTTTGGGTTAGTAGGTTGCAATCTGGCCAAGGTAGTTCGAATTTTGCCAAATAGACCTCTCAACCTAGTGAAGGTTCAGCAAGGATCCGGACTAAGCATCACACGCAAACCAGTAACACTACAGTACCTATGAGTGAGATGAGCCCGGGGCCCGATCTCCCTGATGATGACAGCAATATCATCAGGGGCAATGAGACAAGCTCAACAGTCTCCACCACAGGTGAAGGCGAACGATGAAAAAGATAACCTTCTCGCTTCGATACCAAAAGTGGACGATAGAGTCATATCGTGGGAGTCAAGATATTTTTTCACTCTACATAAGAAGGCTTCCAGAAGAAGGAAGCGACGGGTTCAGCAATTAACTAAATCTATACGAAGTCACGCAAGAACAAGACAACAACTCATCAAATCAACACCAGAAGCGCTTGAAATGGATGTTAAGGCAAGACGGAGACGTTGGTTACACCGGTCGGCACTCGATCTAAAATGGCTCTTTAAAGGACGTCAATCCGGGATAGTGATCAGTCCGTCTCAGGGATGCGAAATTACACGTAAGATAAAATATTTAACATTACAGGTGTTATATTACATGTAAGCATGTCAGATATTCTGGCGTCGAATGATGGTTGGATACTTAAAGCGTATACTTAAGTGAATTCCTTATTACTACAGATCCCTATTTGATATCTTACATAATCTTACACCCTCTTTCATAGCTGACACTGTTAAATAACGCGCTAAAAAACAAGTGTTACTTTACACGTAAGATAAACTCGCATCCTTGGTCCGTCTCCGACATCAAATCCAACGAGCTCATCTATTCTCAGCACATAGTTTCGAATTGGATAGATTTGCCCAGAACATGGGCTTACTATTATGAGCGTTGAACACAGGGTAATACCGGAAGTGGATTAGACCATAGTATCGCACCCTTATTTCAGGATACCACCCGAGCGGAAAGTTACTGATTGTGGAAATTCCTATTGTTGGCACCAATTAACGAAAGGAAGTTCTTCAAGCCATTAAGGGCCTTGACGTGGAAAGGCAGCAGATCCAGATGGCATGAGCAACGATCTATATAAGGATTTGACGGAAATTTTCAATCCCGTTTTAACGACTATCTATAATGGTATCCTGACCGGAGATGCGTTTGTTCTTTAAAGCGTTAGTAATCCCTCTTCGAAAAAAAGAGATTTGGTCAATGCGATTGATTATAGACCAATCTCCCTTTTGCAAACTATTTATAAAAATTTTGCCAAAATACTGGCGTCCCGGTTACAACGGTTCCTGGGTAAATTAAATTGGTGATACTCAACAGGGGTTTGTCTCAGGTAAGGCGGTGGATATGTTGATGACGGTTCTACAGACTGTGAATATGAATCGCAAACATATTCAAAGCCCCAACGAGTGTCCCGGAATACTATTTCTAGACTTTGCCTAAGCGTTTGATACAGTGAATTGAAAGTATCTGTATCATGTACTATTGAGGTTTGGTTTTCATACCACTTTTGTCGAATTGGGGACTTTCTCTGGGGCTCAAAGTGATGGGTACCTCAAAGTCAGAATTGATTTAACGGGGATACGGCATCATGGTTTAATTCTCCCACACTACGAGGCCTTCTGGTGCACATATAGATGGACAGGCAATCCTTGGCTTTAGAAGGAACGAGCAGCCTTTTTTTCACCTCGGAGATACGACTGTATCCCGCAAATGATCATTCTCTCTCTTCAAATTCAACGACGAGAAACTAATGTGTATGACTGGCAAGTAGCATATGGACAAGATATATTACACACACGATCGAAAATAGCGCGATCGGTGACATTTATTGTATTAGCTCGCCGAGGGTAGATATAGGACAAATGCTTGAATCTCCTCCAATCATCCAGTTATATCGATGTCCTGAGGTATTATCGCACTATTCCTGGACGTTAGTGGGGCCGGCGCATATAACTGGAACATGCCAAGAGAAGAACGGCACAGTACACTTACATCAAACTGCTGGAGGTATCTACTGGGACCTTTCTGAAGGCATTACAACAGCAAATGCATCTGGTAATGGATCCATTCTAACGACGGTGGTTTGCGAACGGCATCTCGATTTGCATAAGATTAGATGGTCACTTAAAGTAGGGGCGGCAGTTTAGAAGATTTCGGCGGCAGTTAGAAATGATTTCAAGCAGTGCTATCATAAAAATATTGCGGGGTTACTTTCACCAGTACTCGGCAAATGGACGAGAAGACGGGAATCAGGTTTATGCTGGATATATATACAGAACAGTCGCCGAAAAGGTTTGGAAACATATGAATATATTAACTGACTATCAGCTGTTTGTCGTGTACAGACTAGCAACCATGCAACTGAATATATTCTAAGTCGAGAGCCAAACAGATCACAGATGCCGTTGAATCAACACTATTTAAATTCCGGACGGATATGGGACATATATTCTGGTGCTGCCAGACAGCGAAAGCGATATGAAGAAAATGGTCAAGTCATCGGTGTAGTGGAAACATCAGCATGGAACGCCTTGTCAACTTTAGGAAGTGTATTGTGGTGGTGCC
>MIQA02007615.1:0-17066 GCA_001887855.2 Sclerospora graminicola | reverse complement strand
CTTACGTGCTGCGTCACGATTACGAGTCTTTCCTTGGGCAGATACACGCGATACCCTTTAGTCTCATCAGATTTTCCAATTATTAGGCCTGCTTTTGCCCTTGGTTGTAGCGAATTCTTTCGTGGATCGCGAAAAACCGTGCACGGACTTCCGAAAGCGACGATATCCCCTACATTCTGTGATTTTCCCGTCAAAACTTCCATAGGGGATGCCATTTTCGCGTTTGCCCTCGTAGGGCTTCGGTTCAGAATGTAAACCGAGTATTCCACCGCGTCCCCCCAAAAATGCAGGGGTAGACCGCACGCAAATATCATGCATCTAGCCATGTTTAGTACCGTCCGATGCATTCGCTCGGCCTTTCCATTAGACGCTTGGTTTCCAGCCTCGCTAACCTGTCGCTTCACACCTGTTTTCTTGCAAAACAAGTCGACGTTCCGGTACTCTGCGCCCCCGTCCGTTCGAAGTAGGTGTATACGACAACCAAACCTCTTTTCAAAATACACTAAGAAGTGTTCAAACATTTTTGCCGCTTGGTCCTTGGTTTTAGCCACAAATACGCGACAATAATTGGATTTGTGATCCACGAAATTGACCAAGTATCTGTTTCCGCGCCGATCCTTCGGCGTCATTGGTCCCTTCAAGTCGCTACATATTACTCCGCCTATTCTATCGATAGGCGAATTTTGACCGCTGTCTTGTTTCTGCTGCGCATTCCTTGATTGTTTCCCTTCTGCGCAGGTAAAACAATTTCTTCTTACGTTATCCGTGAGCTTGATCCCTGAAATGGGGTCCCTTGCCACCTTTTCAATTGTATCGAAATTTAGGTGCCCGAGCCGGGTGTGAAAATGCATGAGGGATCCTTCTTGTACTTCACTTGCCGGTTCTTCCACCGCCGAAAGGATTACTTCATTGACTTGGTCCTTAATCCCATTTGAGGTGTCAATCACCAGTACGTCGTGCCTTCGCTCGACGTCGAACACGATTTCCCCGCTCTTCTTTTCTATCACGGACCTGTTATTTCCATCGTAACTCAATATGAAACCCTTGTCTTCCAGTTTTCCATACGAAATTATATTTTTCGCTAAATTTTCAGCGTAATATACATCAGTGAGTCGCACTTGTTGTCTCACTCCATTCGCCCTTACGTTCAATACCACTGACCCCTTAAGCGTCAATCGCAAAATCTTTTGATCCGGCAGTACGCATTCCAGACTGCACTCTTTCACGCTTACGAGCGCGTTTTTGTCTCGAATTAGGTGCCGGCTGGCTCCACTGTCGAGAATCCATTCATTATCTATTTCTTTTTCTCGATCTTGAATACACAGCGTGAATTTTATTCCACGCTCCTTGCTTTCTTTTGTCTTGATCCCTGACCTGCAGTTTCGAGCAATGTGACCGGGTTTTTCACACTTGAAACACTTTTCAATTTCCCTGTGCTGCACGTGGTTTACCATGTCGCGACTCGACGCCTTGCTGTTTGTATCTTGCTCCAGCCACTGTGCGAACTGCACGAGCTCCTCTGCATGCTTCAGGTGGTCCATCCGCAAGGGATTATACCTGGCCGACAGTACTCCTCGCAATTCAGGCGCGGAATACTTCAACACGCTTTCTAGAATTAATTCTTCCTTGCATCCCGACGCTTCACTGACTGCAACCAGGTAAAGCAAGTGTTCGGACCACGTCCGCCTGGGGTCCTTCTTGGCGGTGAGTAACTTCATTCCTTGCGCCGTAGATATATTCGTCTTAAAAGCTTCCAGCATTTGGTCCAGAATGTACCATAGAGACGGGTTAATGTCCCACCACGTTCCGACTTGTTTATGAAAGTATTTCTCGGCGGTTCCGCCCAAGTAGTGCTCTAAGACATCCACTTTCACGCCCTCGTTCCACGGGAAACCACTGGCGCTCTCTGCCATGGCTATTTGCCGCATAAATCGCAAACCCCACTCTTTAAAATTCGAACCCAGTCCCTTATAGACTTCGGTTCCCGTGAATTCCTTGATTTGTAACTTCATATCCCGCGCAGTGGGAATTTGCCTTGGCGGCGTGAAATTTCCATTATTCACGTTCCAGGCCTGCTGGTATTGCCCTTGACCGGGCCCCATTTTCGTTCAGCCTGTGGTATACCACCACCGTCTAGACCACCGTCCAATGACTCCAAACGCATGTGTCTTCTTTCTCCATTTCGGAAGAAGCTATCCATCCCTTGTGGATTTGCGTCGACTTTCGGCGACTCCAACTTGTTTAGCCTCTCATTCATCTTCGTCATGAGTTTCACTAAATTCTTCATCTCTTCTTGAGCTTGACGGTGTTCATCGCGAACATCTCCATCTTGCTTCTCTTTGTAGCTAACCGAAACTCGGTCTCGGGATCGAAAGTCGACGTTTCCGATAGTCGCTTGCCTTCCTGAGACGTCGTCCATTCCTTCTTTCTGCGGCATTGGGCTCATAACCTGTTAAAACTCAACCGCAAGGCAACCGAAGGTACGAACGCGCTAGAACAGATAGAAGTAAAAGTAAAACTGAAATATATTTCATGCATTATTACCCTTAGTTCCTACGCGATCGTGCGCCGCCAAAGTAGTTTCACAACTGCTCGCATTAGTGTGTTTGTTATATTTGTACCCATTTCTAAAGTGTAATAGAAATGCTAAAATTAGAAACACAACTCACACTTCAGCCGACAACTTCAACTTCCAACATTAGCAATATGGCGTCGAATCAATACCCGTAACTTTGGATGAAGATAGCGCAAACATCGAAGTAAATGAGGGTATACAGTAGTCGCAAATATAGAAATGACTATTGCTGTTAAAGAAACAGATTTAAAGGTTGCCAACTCATTATTGATTAGCGTTTCTCAAAAGCAAGAGTTTGATAGAATGTAGCATGTAATTCTACTGCCTCCCTACAACCGTAACGACAAAAGTGAGCCGCCTATCGCTAATCCAAGCGTCTTTATACATAATACGTCGCTCGAGGCGGCTCTATCGGAAATTTGTTTCTCACGTGATCTTCACGCAATTTTGCATGCAATTTGCACGTGAGTATGCGACTTATAATAAAATTTCGAAACTCTGGTTATATTTGACACGCAATGGGCTGCTGACCACCCTCGTTGTCAATCAGCCCTAATGAGTTTGATTTTCAAAAAAGCGTAGAAAATGATAGGACGGCGAACATGGCAAGTTGCGACGTCGTTCCGAATACATGTATTACGTCCATAAACGCACTACCCTCGTCCTCTGTATCCCTCCCTTTGATGCCTCAGTGTTGCTCGTGATCGCCTCGGCGGAGAGCTCGCTTCTTCAGATCTTGTGTTTGCCTAGCAAGGAGACGCCCATAGCTGCCTGACAGTCAGGCATGGTTTTCTTCAAAAACAGACTGAGCACATGCCAGTGTGTACTTGCACACTATTCTCTGCACCTAGTCAAATAGATTTTTGACCCTCTCCCAAAATCTTTTATTTAGGGAAAAATGAGCGTGGTTGCTGCAAAGATTAGTTAGTGGAGAAGGAATGTCTGTCATTATGTTTCAGCTCCAAATTAAAAGTTTAGACAAAACAAAGGTCCGATACAAAAACTTTCATCTATTAATCCTCGAGGGCACTCTTTGCTTCCAAGCCTATCACAAGGAGCACGAGAGCTACGGCAAGGACCCCGAGAATGATGCCTGTTCTTTTCGAACGTTTGTCGCTGCCGTCTTCTCCAAGTAATGCTACATATGCGGCCTTGAAGACGTTCTGCCTCTCCTTCTTCGTGGGGTGCTCTCTATACCTTGTCGCCGCCTCACGAACACTCGGTTTTCTCAGAGTGTTTACCACCAATTGCGGATTATCCTGTAAAACATTCTTAGCTCGCACAGTGTTTTCTTGCAGCTCCTTCGAGTTTCGAGGCCAAAAATGGCTCCATCGGGAAGTCCTGGAGGCTGATGGGGCTGTTGACGTTACCGATGCTGCCACCTCGCTGACCACTGGTACCCGCTCTTCATCTTTAACGTCGGTCGAATTCGTGTTGCTGTCTGTGGTTTCGTCGTTGGGACTCTTGTTGGAGTATCGGTGGCGGGAGGACACGGTAGTTTCAGCTTGAACACTGCGATCGGCGTAGCTGAAGCGTGAACAACACGCGATAATTGTAAGGGAAAAGAGCAAAGCGAAGTAGCACTGGCGTAAAGTCATGAGAGATGACTGTGTCGAGCTAGGATTGCGGCGGTTGAGAGAGAGGAAATACCGTGACGTGGATGTTTCAATACTGAGACTGGCTTGTTATCTCTTGAGTGTGTGTAACGTACTGTAACGTTAGTCTACTAGTATTACAATGTAGAGCGTCCATAAGAACGTTCCACCCTCGAACAGATTTCAGAGGGCTTTACGATGCATCAAACATGTATACGAACTTTACCTGCAGTACATAATGTCATTATTTTGTCGAGATTATAAAAGATTGGTCCGTTCTTATGCACGCTCCACACTGTACTTAGTAAGTGTTTTGTTGGAGTAAATGGCTTGTCTCAGTATATTTACCTTTTTATAAGAAGTACCTCTCCTATTTACTAAAGAAACATTACCCTTGGTACTCGTTAAAGAATAAGCACAAGAGGATACACTTGCACTTATATGTTCATAAGTGTTAATGTGTATACACACTCTATCTACTCTACCTACATGCATAATACGGTAAAAGTTGGATCGAATGGGACACATTAAGTCATAATAAATTTTGAGGTTTTTGGGGGGACCCACCCCCCTTTTTCCAACGAGCATACCCACTGTACCATAACGTAGGTACAACGTACCCTAAAGAATGAATGTGACGTGCGCCATCATTTTTAACCATCTTTGCAGCAAAAGGGAGGGCAATGATTTCTCCTTAAAAGCTGACATATCTTCTCTACATTGACCATTTCTTGGTGCTAATCAGGCATTTAAATGATAGACTTAAGGGGTGTAGTCACCAAAAATTGCAAAAGCTAAGAGCTGCGAGGGCTATCAAGCAATCAATTAAGGTACGTTATTAAGCCAAAGCTTCTGCTCTTTCCTCTATATAATTTAATGCTTCCTTTTTTCTACCTAATTGTAACTATTTTGACCCTTGAACCACAATCCTCTAAAGGACCGCCAAACCGTTTCTCATATGGCTACAAAGGTTTGTTATTCCTAAGTTACTTGGGATTTTAAATCATTAGCATATTCGCGTCAATTATAAAGCAACATTGCAGCAAGATAGTTTCTATTTGGATTAGGATTTTTAGGAGGTAATCTGAATTTGGGGAAAGCCTAACTATGTTTATTTTTTTAGTTTAAAATTTGAGCATAGATGTTGTTCAACTGCATCTGGTTCTGTAGATAAATCTAATTGGAAGAAGGTATTATTATATGCTCCTTATGTATTTGCTTTATAATATATTGCTGGCTGGTCTTGCTACGTATGCAAGCAATCTAGCTATCAGTAATTCTGAACTAAGCGAGAGCCACCAAGAATTTGGGCTTTTCCATATTGAGAATAACACTTTTAAATCGGACGAACTTGTCGTGTTGCTACCTATAGTTTAAACAATTGCGTCCGGTCGATCTGGATATCTTAATTGTAACAGAAAAATTGTGTTTGTGTTCCAAATACGGACCTTTATTAAAAGGGATTGATGATAGGCTGCCCAGGAATAATAACTTCTATAACGCCGAGTCATTTTTCGACCAGCACGCAAGTAGTAATGCGCACACTGGTCGAAGCTCTAGAGGCTGCCTAAATCTATATTGGTACAATTTTATTGCCAGGGTTATCAAAGATTATAAACGTGCACGAAAACATAATGATTATGCATCAACTATATTTTCTTGGCCTGTATCAATTTTTATGATATCCTCTAATTCAGCAAGGTGTCTTCAAAAGCATTGATATTAGCGGGACCGGGTTGCAGGAAGCCCCCGCCAAATTGCTTATGACTTCATTCTTTACGGTACGTTGTACCTACATTATGGTACAGGGGTGTGCACGTAGCAAAAAGGGGGGGGGGGGGCACCTAGTTGGCCCCCAAAAATAATGCTAACGTTTCCTTCTTTATAAAGTATTGTCGACACCAGGGGTGCGTGAGGTTTGAAAGTTTGTTTTCACTCACCACTCATAGACATACGACAACGACGAGAAATCAGCTGAACGCTTGAACCATCGATACTTGTCGTGGCAGACACCCCAGAGAAACTTCATCCGACCAAAGAAGTTCTCGACGATAACACGATCCAAGGAGATGGAGCGGTTGTGGGTATTGTCTTCGAAAGTCAAGTTCCCGTTCGTCGGCTTCTTCTTGGGCGTCACTCCGCGCACACCAGGGTCTTGAACCATTCCTTGATATCCCTTGTCTGCCAAGACGGCCCACTGAACAGGAAATATCTGAGAGACGCTCGTTATCCACACTCGTCTGCTCCAAGGGCAACTTGGCAAGATGTTTGAAGTGAATAGCACGGTTCTTCTTGAAGATTTCAATGTCGGTCACCCCTCCCATGATACGACTCTGTGCAGACAAACGCAACGCCTCTGGGGAGCACAGAAACTTCAACCTTGTTGGCGTACATACCGTGCGTTTTGTTAAGCCAACGCTTCTTCTCCTGGAACGAACCACTGGGTTCGTTGGTGTGGTGGAACGTGGCATCAGCGGCGTAACAAGCAAAAGGGAGGTTCTGGATCAGACGGCCAGTCTGTTGCATTGAGAGCATCGTACACTTTTCGGCAATGTGTTCCACGAAGCCTTCATATAGGAACGGGTGCAAGATGTTCAGGAATCCAAGGATGCGGCGTTCGAACGTCGACGATTGTTCACTGAAGAGCGTCGCTACGACATCCCAGGTTCCGAGTGCTTAAGCGTGGTGAGAACCTGGAAAAGGCGGGGTACAATTGCTCTTTCGGCCTTGGCCGACGTTCCACGTACAAAGGATGAAGTCCTTGAGATCTTGCCAGATGATATCGAGCTCTTGAGGGGGGGGGGGGTAGTTAGTGAGCTAGAAGATCTCTTCCAGGCCCTGTAACTCGAGATATCGGTCGAACCAAGGCTCAGTCGACCGTTGTCGAAGCGCTCGGGATCAAGCCTAGATCGCTTTGTCTGACGTTCATTTTCAAATCCGCTCACAAGAGTGGAGCGTTGCTGTAGATCCTGAGCCGAAGCGTCGGCGGCAGCCTGCGTGGACGAAACGCGTCCCCGAGGAGATCTAGAGCGAGTTGAGGTTTGGTTGCGCATGGTCGCGGTACTCGGATGCCGTTTTACAATGAGACTTGAGGGAAGAGTGCCAGATATTGGAATGTGGTAGTATGGAATGGGAGAGACCGAGTGATTTCCTAAAAGAAATTGCTCCTTGCGCAAAGATCGACCTGCCAGGAAATCGGTGGATTTTTTTAAGGTAAAGTCGAATCTCTATTTCATTTCTCAGTATCTACAGATTTTTGTCAATGTATGCGATATGGTTTCGTCATTTTTGTAAAGCTGTATCTGTTTTTTGGAATTCGTAATCACTTTTGACAGAAACAAACTTTCAGCCCAGGACGTCTAATCAGTCTCATGCTTTCGAATGTCAGTACCTTATTACTTTCACCCTAAAGTCCAACTTAATAAATCATTATTTCATTACCGTCGTAGCTGTCCTCGATGAAAAGCGCCATGTTACTAACACTATAAAATTTACGCATTCTAGAAAACAGAAACTTATTGATCCTTATATATTAGTCATGGACGAATAACGTACTGGAGCGGGTAATTGATATTTGCCGAGTCACCCCCGACCAGTTCCGACTTCTTCTTCGTGGGGAACTCTTTTTTGCAATAGAACAATCAATGTCATCCCGATTAGTGGTATAAGCATCGCATTAACGAATAAGTTTTCTCATTGGTGTACCTAAAGCACTGAGGTTGGATTACGTTGAAGTGTACCGTCACACGCGCAGCCTAAAATGCGGTGGCGGTATACACCCCAACGTATGCTAGATCATCGTATGACATGGTTTTCAAGTCATGTTTGGCGTTGACGAACGTGCACATCCGTCTCCACCTGTTCCGAGCCGACGACGGCGATGTGTACGTTCCGTACATGAAGCGCGTGAAGGAGATCGCCGCAGAGATCAAAAGGAAGAAACGCGAGAGCAGCGCAAAGTACCGCGAGTCCTCGTCGAGCAAGGATAAGACATATGCTTATCTTTGCGCCAACTCATCCAAACGTCAACGAGCAATCCGAATAAGACTTGGACGGGGATCTCACGCAGCTCTCCCAGCCATCAACCAGCAGGTCGGGGATCTTGCTATCGATGTGGGAGCATAAAGCCAACCTTCAATGAAGCATGCCGTGCCGATAAGTTGCCTTCTTATGCTGTTTTCTTAAGGAAATAACTCGTCAACGTAACAATTGAGCCATATCCTTAGCTTGACCAGCCTTCTCTTCTGCCTTCTTGGCGCAGTGTGAATTACATTGCGAAAACCTTGCACAACGTTAAAATTACCGCGCAGTAGTCAGTGTGGTTCAAAACATTGTGTCGTAGTAGCGGAGGATGCTTTCACTAAAACCTCATTCTTCTTCGCTGTCGCACCCTCCGCGACTCCCACACCCTTCGCTCCAATGTGTTGAACCACTTCAGACTGCTGCGCGGTAATTTTAACGTTGTGCGAGGTTTCTGCAATGTAAGTTATACTCTCGCGCACAAATTTCATCTGTAGTCGATGTAATCTTGTATCCCAGACCATCCGTCACCATGCTGTCAACCTTTGCCGCTGTATCTGACACACCCAAACGTTCGTCCACTCCACTAGCCTTCCTGCTCCCAACTGTTTGTCACCAAACTCAGCCACACGCACAGTCTCACCCACCGCGACCTGCGCATCATGAGTTTCTTGGCCAGCAATGATTCCAATAGCTTCACGCCACTTCATTGACGTTTACCGTCAAGGTGATGAGATGGGCGGCGTACTCGTGGGCGGCACATCAATACTTAATGATTCAACGTATCCACGGAATGCTCTCATCGCAACCACATCTATTTTTTTATCTTATCGCAAAGATATGGTCTCCAGTTCATCGCGAGATAAGCAAACTTGTTTCATGCCATCGAATGCTACAGAAACCGTTCGCTCGAGAAGTTCTTGGCTTTAGTCTTCAACTTTTGTGCCGCCGAACGGGATTCGTCCAGTGCAAACTTTAAATACTGCCTAGCAAGCCCAAGCTTCGAGTGTTTGCTCTCATATTCCTCAAAACGCTCTATTAACAGCTTAAAATAATAAATTACACAATGTTAAGATGTATCAATTGGTCGCATCTTACAAAACCACACCTCCGCTAAATATCCTTTTGGTCGTTTCATGAACTTTCGTGGACAATATCTTGATTGCTCGCGTCCATTTTACGCTGCAAATCAGCCATTCAAAATTTGTGTTTCTTGCATAAGTCTGAAGTAGTGAATTCGTTAATGAGAACAAGGTGAGAACACCTATGATCTGCGACAAGTTTTCCGCGGTTTGTTCATCATTCTTGCACACGCTCCTCTTCCCAATGCATACTGGGCAAATTTCATCACAACGGTCGCCAAAACCTTCAGGGTTTTCTCAATTTTTTTCAAAGCACTTCGAACACGTGAACAAGCAATGAGTCGATGAATTCAAAGTACATGTAGAAGCACTAAGCTCTATCTTTATTAGTCAGCCTAGAGTATCATGAGCATTTTCTTTCGATCAACACAGCCATGTATTTTGCTTCATGTTGATCATTGAAATGACTTCTCTTTGTGACATAGAGCGAACAACAGCAACGTGATCAGTACCGAAATCGTATACTTCCTTCATATTTCTTGCTGCCGACTCGGTCTCTCCAATTAATCTAATTATTCCACTATCCTTGCAAGATTCCATAACATCTCGGCGACTAATACCTATTTGCGACAATCGGTGATGTCGTTACTATCGGCATGTTTTCACATAACGACGGAATTATCCTCCGGAAAAAAAAGAAAAAACGAGGCACTTTTTTGGCACTCCGTATTGTTTCAAAAGTGAGTTCTACGTTGACTTTCCTTTTGGAGCTTAAGCGCGGAAAATCGAGAAAATGATGGCTTACACATCCACCTTGTTCTTCTGCTTAGCTATAAAATCTTTTACGGTTGCCATGGTCAACGATAGAGAAGATGTCTCCACAGAACTAGCTTTCGCGCTCTTCTTCGTGCTCTTCTGTTCAACCTCGTAATCGACAACGAGGACTACTTCTCGTTTTGTCTTTTACACCGACGTGTTTGATCCAGTTGATTCTGCGAGGGGGGGGGTGACGGTATCGGCTGTGGTAGCTCCAAGACGTTCCTTTGGCAGGCACATCTGCGAGTGTTCAAACTCCTGGATGTAAGGCCGCATCCACTTTGAAAACGACTTGGTGTGTTTGTTGAAGCGATGCCGAGAAACGAGCAGCATAATGACGTCATTATCTTTACGATAACGAATGCAACGTCCGAAGGATTGGTTAAGCGCACGGAACGCTTGGAGATGGTACCAAATATGGCCATTCACAAGTTTCATGTTCAACCTACTCTTTTCAGTTTGGTATTTGCGCTTTAAAGACACTTGCAGCTCTTTTACGTTTGGATATGGGATCCCTACACAAAGAACAGTTCGAGCATTGTAAGTCGATACCCTCACATACTTTGCCTCGATAAACGGCCAAAAAGATGGCACCAGTCGTTGTGTCAGGCCTTTTAGTGCTATTACAATCAGCTGTCACTTCAGACCATCTTGAGATTGTGCTCTTATATTCTTCCAAAAGCCTATCAAAGTCTTTGCCCGCGTTGCGCGGTTCTGAAAAGACAGTCTGGAACTGCTCAATTTCATTAAGACGAAGATAGGGTGCGTTTCGTAGAAACGTGTTGACTGAGAAAAAAACTCAACCTTTGGGTAATTTTGAAGATGAATTTCATATAAAATTAAATCAAATCCAAAAAAGGTTTGCATTTCCCACACAAGCGCAAACAGCCAGTTGGTGTGCATTTTCCGATCCCGAGCGTTAGAGGTCTATTGAATCTTCGCCCGAATAACTTTGGAGTATTTCTTTCTAGGTGTCGATTACGAAGCCCATCTGCAGCCAGCCGATTTTGAAGGGAACTGTAAACGTATTGGGCGTATGAGTGGTGGTGTAATAAGAAATGATACAAACTTTCACATTGCTGGTGTCGAGAATACCCTTTAGGAGAGTAAGTAAAATAATATTATTGCTGCGTCCTTTTTTGTAAATGGGAATCACAAAATACTAGGTAACAAGTTTAGTTAAGTGACTTTCTTCGATATGTTTCATTTATAGCCATAGAGCAGGCACCATAACTATATATTAGAGTTAAAATGAATGTAACATTTTTTTTATTAACTGACTCAATTCGAATTATCTTGATCTCGTCGTAATTACGTAATCAAGCAGGAAATAACCTAACACCTGATAAGATTTTAAGTGGCCGTGCACCGACAACTCAAAATGTTGTCGGGCTCGCTTGAAAATAACCCACGAAAATGTGGGTGACAAAGGGTCGGCCAGTAGCGCTGATGAATAGCCTTACTGCAAGACGTGAATTTTCCCAACTTTCTCGCTGCTGATCTTCCTCTTTTCAATTCGGATCATCAGTGACTTGTTTCCTGGCAAATGCTGTCCAAAGATGGATGCAGGAGCTCTCGTGCGTGTCATTAAATTACAAACGCATCGCGTCCAGTCGCCCGTGCCATATTTTGTGACCATATCTCTTCAACTGTACAAAACAATTGTTGTCCGACACGGTCTTCTCATGGTTGTCGGAACGACGAAAGGGGGGAAACCCTCGAACATTGCCGTACTTGCGGCGGCCCTCATGGAACTCAAACGGTGTGGCGAGGCTGGTTTTGCTTTCGTGAACGTAAAGACATACTACCTCAACCCAAAGTCAATTACCATGGGGCAGTTGTATGGCGAATTTGATGTCAATACGCTCGAATGGCAAGATGGAATTCTATCGACTTTGTATCGTTGGGCAGCAAGTGATACGACACGGGATCGCAAGTGGATCATTTTCGACGGACTTGTGGATGCAGTCTGGATTGAAAATATGAACACTGTACTCGATGACATTCAAATATTGTGTCTGAATAGTGGTGAGATGCTCCAAATGTCCAAGCAAATGACCGTGATGTTTGAAGTCGAAGATCTTTCTGTCGCGTCCCCAGCTATGTTAAAAATGGTCTATATGGAGCCAAGTACACTAACCGTCGAGCCTCTGCTCGCTTCATGGCTTGAACAGCTCTTAGCATCAGTCACGCCATATTCTAACATACTTCTGCGACTTTTTGATGTCTATCTGTACTCGGCCATCATCTTTCTTCGTTCCTTCCTGGAAGAACTGATGCCAACCGTTGATAATAATTTAGTCCAGAGTTTACTGAACATCGTAGACTGCACATTGAACCAGTATCGAAAAAAAGCAGTGTACAGCACAAAAGAGACTCCTTCGGCCTTAAAATCACTCGATGAACACTTTCAAGATGAAATTGAACCTTTGATCTGGTCCGTCGGGGCTTCAACCAACGATGCTGGTTCGGGTCAAGTTTGATTGTTTTTACGCAGTGAATTTTTCGCGAACAATTGCAAGTTTGTCTTGCCTTCGTCTGGTCTGGTTTTTGATTACTGCTATGAGCTTTCGAGTCACGAGTGGGTACCTTGGATGCAAAGTACAAGGTTCCACCAAATGCTTGGTTTGCCGAAATCATTGTACCGACTGCTGATTCTATACGGAATGTTTATCTACTGGAAGTGTTAACACGTGCTGGGAAGCACGTATTAATGATTAGGGGGACGGGCAAGACGGAAAATATCACGCGCTTTCTTCAGTCTTTACCAGTAGATCAGTATATTCCAATTCCGATGGTTTTCTCAGCTCAAACATCCGCGAGCCAGACACAAGATATGCTCGATTCGGTGATGGAAAAACGACGCAAAGGTGTCTATGGTCCTCCAGTAGGCAATATATCATCCATATCGATGACTTGAATGTGCCCAAGCGAGAGAAATATTTCGCACAACCACCGTTAGAACTCGTACGTCAATGGTTTGATCAACATGGATGGTACGATCGTCAACTCCTTGCTTTCCGAAGTATCGCTGATATTCAGTTTGTAGAAACCATGGGTCCTTCTGGGGGTGGACGGAACCCATTACACCACGTCAGGTACGTCAAATTAACGTTGTGGGGTACGCTGAACTGGGCGATGACAGCAAACGGATCATCTTCAGTACCATTTTCGCCAACTTTTTAAGCTCTGGCTTTCTCCTTCAAGTAAGCGAGCTGGCGGAGAATATTCCGTCAGCGTGTACACGACCATTTGCCATGAATTACTCCCGACACCTGCGAAATCGCACTATACGTTCAATTTGCGGGATCTAGTAAAGGTGTTTCAAGTTGTACTCATGGGAGATAGTCGTATTATTTTCAATGGCGATGCCTTTATTCGATTGTGGATTCATGAGTGTAAACGCGTATACGAAGGCCGCATGGTCTCGACTCACGATCATGACTGGTTTGGTGCTCTCCTGCGTTCTTCCGTGACATCTTTTTATGAGCGCGAATATGAGGACATTGTGACGAACGAGCAGTTGATTTATGGCGATTTTGTCGTCCCTGAAGCAGATGTGCAAGTCACGCATCATTGCATGCGGGTAAAGTATAAAATGAGTTTTGACGACGTGTTGGTCTTTTTCGTTTCTTAACGCTGGATTATGTTCTCAAGTCAACGTTGCTTAATGGAAAGCCCCCTCGGGGAGATGGGAGGTTCGATTCCTTACGTTGATATACATGAGCGTGATAAACAAGCGACAAAAAGTGAAAAGGTTTGGAAATTTATTTGGGATTTAGCAGATATAAGCGTGTGCTTCCTATCGATGCATCCCTTCCTTACTGTTAGTATGGCGAATACGAAAGGTCAGTACTGCGGGTATGGCGATCAGGGCTGAATTGGCTGCGCAGCTGAGATCGAGACACAGATCTCTCCAGGGTAGCACTCCTCATCCGCATCCTCGCATCCCGACGACGGCGATACATGGTGTGCGAGGTAGCACGAGCCGCGGCCCTATCCTCTCCCATTTCCACGTATTTGGCGAGAGTCGAGAAGTAAAAAGCTTCGTCTGCGGGACGAAGTGGCGTCATTGACACATGAAAATTGGTAAGTGCGAAAGTAATTCTTGATACCATATCATATGAGTCTTGAGACCATTTGTACGTGCATCTAGATATCTTCCATAGGGAGCATACGCGACCGATGTAATTGACCACCAGGACCCGATCCGATGATATGCGGCTATTACGTCGAAGATCTTCAGCGTCAAGAGATCCGCCGCGGGGCCTTTTTCGGATGGATGACGCGCAGAATACCTTGAGCGCCTTGGTTTCCTTTATCGGTAGGTACAGGCCACATATGCTTATATTTCTCACTCAATTCCCCATCGTCATCTTGTTGAAGCTCAGCATCATTTTTTGTAACATGCGCCGATGAACATCTTCCTGGTGGTGAAGTCGGATGTTGATCCAGGTGCAAAAGACGACAAATTTACGCAAAATCCAGGGTAAGCGACTGATGCCTCCAGCTTCAGACCAAATAGTTTGTTCTTCCCTAAGAAATAATGCTTCTGTTCAGCTAAACGCTTGCTTGGACGGTACGCTGGTTGGAATTTAACGTCCGTGGCATATAACGCATATTTGTAGCTTATAAGTACGTTTTCAGATGCGCGCTGTTCGGCCATGCTGTTCGGTTTAGGCGCTCAAGGGAAGGTCAATTAAATCGAGCATCTTCATTATCATCTTTTCGAAGGTGATTGTTTTCAAGCCGAAATCCAGCGCGAGCTTATCCCAGGTATCGTAGTGTTTAAGTACACATAGTGTCATCAATAATACATCTTTTGGTTTGACTGCGTACTTTTTTTCACGTCCAGTAGTCCATGCAGGTTCCACAACACTCTCGACTATTGACCACAACACTCGGAACTCGGTGGCAGAAAAGTTGGTTAGCGACGAGATCGGCTCACTTCCACCTCCTTCGTGTACATTTCGTACACCAGAGCGCTCAAGCCATGGACGTCGTCAAGTAGTTCGCTCACACCCTGATTACGTTCGCTACATTGGCGTAGGTTCTCAAGGTCAATTGCTCTTTCCTCTTCGAGTCGTGCGACAACAGCCGTGACATTCGTCTGCGCTATGCGTCTTTCTTGAAGCAATTGTTTTGTGTATGCTCAGTTGGTTTGTTAGCTAAGAAACGATAGGGTATTTACGATTTTTGGCGTGACTCAGTTTTCGCTCCTTTATTATTAACTTCGAGGTTTATTAGATATAGGATATTTTACACCCTGTATATAGTAGTGGTTCTCACGAATAGAGGTTAAATGGAAGGTTGAGTGATGGAGCTGACCAATGAAAATTTATCCTCCCTGTACTGTTCTTGAGAACCTCGAACTGGATTATTTCATTCTCCAAAAGTCAGAGCACAATATAACTTTATAGTGAATAATGTCTACAGTTGTGAGTAAACTTCTAAGACCCAACTCGCTTTTTAAACATTCTGTGATTCTATTCCTTGACTTATTCATTTTATTTGTTATCTCTCAGCTAATATTTTTGTGGTGTCGTTCTTGTGCTGACCACAGAGGCCGTGGGTTAGAAAAGAAAATAATAAAAAAAACTCATTGTATTCAGGAATAACAGCCAATTACGATCATTCTTCTTCAGTCTTTTTGGCGAATCACATGCCAACATATTGTATTTCTCCAGCCTCCTCTTTTATTTTTGGATGACAATTCGAGAAGGATGAGGTAGGATGCATGATGGATCTGACCAATGACAATCCATTATTTCTCCATTCTCCATTATACTTTGGCTCATGAGAACCACTTGTGTTTATTTGGGTAACTGATATTCAATTACATAACATATCCTGTGGTCTGTACTCCTGGCCAAAAATAAAGTACCCCCCCACATTTTTTCCACGTTTTGCTGTATATCTCAGCAACTATTAGGAGTTAAGAGCTGCTGTTTAGATATGATAGATCTTTTATATTACTGAATAGGAGGCATGTGTAATTGACCTGGTTTTTGCAGTTTGTAGGGGGTCTCCCATACAAAAGACGAAACCGGGTACCTAGCAAAAATAAAAGACACCTCACCTATACAAAATTCAAGATTATATGTGTACTTTTTATTCAATAATCTGAGTAATGGTAAGAGGAAAGGAACGTTAGCTGCTTGTGGTGATATCAATCGTAATGTGATGGTCACCAGCAACCCGTCCTGCTCTGTGGCAACTTATCAGGAGATCATGGATATAGCGCGTGATATTTCAGCCCACTTGAGCCCAAAGACTAGTGCTTACCATGAGATTTGGCTGGACAAAAAGATAGTTGCTGGTGGAAAGGTTAAGGATTTTGAACCGGTCTACGGCGAGTCGTACTTGCCGCGCAAGTTCAAGATTGCTATTGCCATTCCACCCTCAAATGATGTGGACGTGTTTGCAAACTGCCTGGGCTATATTGCTATCCTTGAGAAGGACAAACTGGTTGGTTTCAATGTTACTGTAGGTGGTGGCATGGGAATGACCCATAACAATAGCAAGACGTACCCTCGCTTAGCCGATGGCCTTCTGTACGCCCGAGCAGGCCAAGGATGTAGCAGAGAAGTCGTTGAGAGTGGCTGCATTAAAGACACTAAGGAAACGAATATCCAGACCGGCCTCTGTGAGCTAGCGAAGTCGCTTCCATTGAATCGATGTATTGAAGTCATCGAGTCGTGTGGGAAAAGTCTCATTATTGATTAAAAGGTACATATTTAATCTTGATTTTTTTATAGGTGAGGGTGTCTTTTATTTTGGCCAGGGACCCGATTTCGTCTTTTGTATGGGAGACCCCCAACAAACTGCAAAAACCAGATCAATTACACATGCCATGTAATGGTGTACCATTACATAAGTGATATTTAAGTTGAAATATCACAGTTCAATTTCAGACTTGGTGTCTGAAATGCGAATTTTGGATTATAAGTTATAATAATCGACCCTGAGAAACAGATT
>MIQA02007611.1:25782-42395 GCA_001887855.2 Sclerospora graminicola | reverse complement strand
TATACCACGATATTGACAGTAAAACCAACGCGTTATCTCCACAAAACATTTTCAATCAATTAAACATGTTTCAAAACACGTGGGCGTAAGGGGGGAGGGTTGAAATCTTAAACAATCCCGTCGGAGAACTTCCGGTAAGCCAAAATGCGTCAATGCACGTTGTAACCGGGAATTAGTTGAGCTACAGGGGTCTAGTTAACCCTGTGATCCCAATGACCGCGACGCGTGGCGGAGCGACTCTTTGCTTAGGGGGTAAATTCAATCCTGTTATTTTATATACAATATATAATACCTATTGTACCATCAAATATGTGACCCACCCCATACTTCAATCTTGATCATCTGTCACAGAATTATCCTGATACCACCATAACCAGTCTCAATGCTCTTTCAACCTGATCCGTACCTTTAGACCGATCTTCAGCCGACCCCGCCCGGTTCTCGCCCATCGTCAACCAACCCGTTCTTCAATATCAGCTCTCAAACCAGCTCATGGTCGGTTCATCGGCTGTGTACATCGATTCAACACTGATCTTGGCTGACTCCTTCTTTTTTAGCACCTGGAAGCTAATTCGGGGCCGATCCAGACCGGTTCAGGATCGGCTCAAAACCAGGTCGAAACAGCTTCGAATCACCTCTAGATCTCGTCGTCGAACCTCAGAATCGACTAAAAATCGACATCGTTGACTTGCTCAAACCTGTCCGCAACCTCCATTATGCGTTAAACCCATAAAAGGTTATTAAACCGGTATTCCTTTTAATGTTTGACTCGATTCAATCATTTAGTGCTGATTCGGAGCCGGTTTGTTGATCCCCGCATCTTGCTTCGGCTAATACACAAAAAGCTCACCGTTTTACACGTAGAGTTCCTTTGTCCGCTTGGTCTTCTTTTTCCTAAGGTTGGTCCAACTCATTTAGTCGGTTAACCGAGATCTCAATATCACGTCACTTGAACCACTTGGATCAGCGATAATCGGCTCCGAAAATCATTATTTGTCATTTCCGCTATACCCAACTATCCATAAACCTGCCCCATCACACGTATCTAAACCGGTACGGCTTTAGAACCTACCCGGTCCGGTTTCCGGATATTCATGTCTAGTCGTGGTACTTGGTCGATCCGTCGTTCTCTGGGCCGAGGTGCGACAGCGGCAACACCATGTTTTTCTCCACATTTTTACGATAACCCGTTATATATTATTTACGCCATTCTAAGTTGAACCAGCCTGCCACACCCATCAACGTTTCTGCCTTGATGTGTGTTTCGACAATCACCAATCAGCAACCATATGTGGACCACTTTTTTTATTACTCCACCACTTTTCCTTGATGTTGATTGTTAACCGATTATTCAACAATAACTCTAATCTTTTCAGGATCAGGGGGAAGTCTACGAAGCCGGTACCAGGTGCTCTTCAAAAAATGCATAGAGCTTACGCCTATGCATGACCTCTAACACTCGAAGTAGATGTTCTTTGTGCCCGTCTACATCGCTTTTTTTGTTGCTACATGGGTTGCTGCTGATATACGTCCTTTTTGTTTGTTTAGATGTTGCATTTTTCTATCTGTGAGCAAGCTTATTCATTTTATCGAGCCACTGCTTTTTTCATGTTCACCCTTACAATGGATGAACACATTGTTGAAGTAACTCGGCGCAAAATCACGTGCATGAATGTTGCAGCGGTATTTCTTAGCCCCTGCGACATCACTAGCTACTACCAAAGAATACCGCTTGGGGTACACACTGTCGTGAGAGGGATATCTTTCTCACGCATAACGATTTGGTAGAATCTATCTCACTTTTGGAGAGCACTAAAGACGGCGCTCCCGCTCATGCCATCTATGATGACACCTTTGCGTGGTGTCGGCGTTTGCGCTGGTACCGTTGCTGCGTTTAGCCGGGTATAAGCAAGAACGATTTGCCAGACTCCTGTAAATTTCTTAGCACAGAAGGCGGGACTGGCATGCGGTGAGATAGACTCCCACACATGTCCTGCCTTACGTCGAGCTTCAAAGAACTCGTCGATTGATTTTACCTTGTCATGTGGTAGCGGCCATTGCCGCGTGACACAAGTCTTCGTGCCTGGTACGAGATCCCTTTCATATCGAGTCATTCTGGCTTTAGGGAGCTCGCGTGGAGCTTCTTCTGGGAATATATCAGCCTATTCCCAAAGCCCATATCCATAGCCTACTCTGTTGCGACTATAACACAGATCTGCTTGATCTTGTCATCATGCAAGTTCTTTGCAAAATTCTTCGGAAGGGCTATCACCTCCGAGCCCAATTTTGGAAGTTTGTCTAGTGTTAGAGACTGGGTAGCTAGTCCGCTTCTGTTGGTGTCAAGACACTTATCGTCAACGTTTTCTGACTTTGTATCAGGCGCTCTCGGCCGATGTGTTGCCTACGGCGGTCTTTACCGCCGGTGTACACGACCTTCTTCTGATCATGTCCACTATCTACCATGAATATATATTCCCAGCGAACGTGTTTGGTCGTGGGTGCTTTAACACGGCAGTCTTCATCGCCCGTGTCATCTGTCGCTTTCTTATCATGAAATGCATGCAGAAGTTGGATGAAAGTCTCGAAAAAGTGGAAAGTTGGCAGTCACGCAGGTGTTTTACCGACCCGTCTGTCGGAAAAACACGTATGACGCTAGAACCAAGGGAAGCCGTGCTGATCAGTCCTTAATCAAACTGGAACATTAAGAAGTAACGGGTATGCGGAAAGGCAGAGGGAGGAAACTAAATTCGGTTCAGATCAAAGCGTCTTAGCGGTTGATTAACCACCCAGTAAGGGTTACACAAATCATATTCAAGGTTCTTAAAAAAAGGGGCAGACATTTTTTGCATCCATGGCGGAGCGTTTTTAGTGATAAAATGCAGATCAGATCAGTATCGATTTGACCAGGGTCTATCAAATTGGCATCAGTCTAAAACATCCCCGATTAGTGGTGTGGATATGGAAACGGTCGGAGGGTCATCCACTATTTCGGATGATTTTGATCTCGAAACGTCCAGTAGGGCTAATGTGGTTTTACCCAAGCTTGTGACTTCGACCCAGGGGCGATCGCCCGAGCTCAAATGTCGAGGATTAAAGAATTGAAAGAATTTACAGACATGAAGATGGATGGTGATGAGGCTAGATTATGGTTTATCGAATTAGTCTGTGTTTTTGACCAGACTCCCGAAAGAAGATATGGTTGTTGTTTGCCGATTTAATGAAAGGTGCGACAAAGAATTGATTGGTTAACTCGGGAAGTCCGATCGAAGTAACCACGATTATGTGACGAATTTGGGATGCAATACTGCAACTCAGGGATATATGTTGCGAATCAGTATTACCATTGAAAAGGCCGGATGAAACACCGATCAATTATATGCACGTTTACTATGACCGGTCGGAAGACCCGGGATGATCGGGCTGATCTTCCTAGCGGTGATTTTTTCAATCAAGATATCGACCAGGATTCACGGAGTAACAACACCCTCCGATAATTTGTCGTCCGGGAGTGGCATCCTGAGCGCCTCCAAGAACGTTTGTTATGGATTTGGAAATCGGCTCTAGCACAATGGTGCACTTACCTAGAATTGAACCAGGGATATCACTGTGATCCCTCTGATGATGAAAATGATTTAACGATCGAAGTGGAGGGTTTATTTGGTGGAAGGCGTATCGCCTCCGATACAATTGGAAAGGGGAGCGATGATCGATCTGGTCGGGCGGAGTGCCAGGTCGATATTAAAGATGGAGTTACTTCCCATAAGACTCTTACCGGAGCCGGCACGGCTTATGGTAAAATGAACTACAACCCGGGAAAGGAGTGAGGTCCCGATTTCGATCCTATTTATAAAGGAAAATTTGGAAAAGAACATAAAATCCCTTCTGAATGTAAGGGGTAAGATGCCATTGAAGATTCCAATTATACAAGGATGACTGGTGAACATGTGGAACAATTAGTTTGTACATTGGATAATCGTGAGCTTGCTGATCAACTCACAACGTCAATTCGTGGAGCCGTAAATATCTCGAGCATAATTTCTGCGCTTCAGCAATCCTCCACGGTCACATTTAATAGCGATCGCTGTTTCAAGTTTTTACGGCGTAAAAAACCATTTTAGTTTTTATTAGAAAATGACTTTTTACCAGTGTGGCGCTGACTGATTTTTTCGTCTTCGTTTAATTCTACTTCAATAGTGAACACTGCCTTTCTTGACGCCAGAAAGGGTTATATTATAACGAACAAGATTCACTTGTATATATCTCACCCGAAGAGTTGTGTTTATCTTTAGAAAAAACTTAGAGCTTACGACTTTTTGCGACATAAGACAAGGATCGAATACGTTGAGATTTTAGTGCAGTGGAACATTCGGTGATATTTTATGGTATTGTCTTACATGACAAAATTCTATGATCTTCACGAGGCCTATCTAGGCCAGCATCGTCCATGGTAAATCTACTTAGACTAAAAAGAAGCGAACCGTCTCTGAAGACTCACAAGTATTTGAGCGACAACTATTCGTTTAGGCTTGGCAAAGCTTACAGCTAACGACGTTTCCACTTTTCAACCTCTTAACATAGATGCTGTACTACGTAAGTTTGTGTTAAATTTTAGTCCAACGGCCTTGAGGACTGAAACCCTTCTCACGGTAGCTCACCTGCATATTAGCACAACTAGCCACAGCTGAGTCTTGGTGATCACTATTCAACGATTCGGTGTCAGTCTCGCCTTAAGCAGTTACGGGTTTGCACATCGCCGTTCGCTTGCTATTAAGACACAACGACAGCCGATCACTTTCCCGCTTCGGGCCGTTCATCAGTGAGAGGAGACCAACAACTGCAACCGCGTCTCGTTGTAAAATACCAGCCTTTGCATAGGAGGACTTGGTGCTCGCTTTTTCTGCCTGACACACGCGTCGACATGTACGTGGCTGGATGTTCGACGGACGCCAGCCACCTCCAGTCTTAGCGTTAAAGATGTGATCCTCTTTTGACTCTCTGCCTTTAAAGACACTTCCAATGACGGCGTCGCTCAGGCATTGATCGTTTGGCGGTCGTAGCGTACAGACGTTCATTGTAACTGTTTGTTGGGTGCTGCAAATTATGAAATGATGTTTCGCACAGAAAATAGGCAATGTAAGGGAAGGAAAAATTACAGCTGAACCTCTCAATTAAAATATTGTGCAGCAGCGATTTATTACTAAGTGGAGTACATTACTACAATCCCAAGGGAAGTCTTTTTTTTTACTTTTTTAACTTCATCTCACATTTGTACTTTCAGCACCAAACGCATAACGTCTTCAATCCTCTCAACTAAAAAACTTGCTGTTCTTCACAAATGCCCCAAAGCAAGTCTTTTCTTAAGACTTGCTTTTGTGCATTTGTGAAGAACAGCAACTTTTTTGAAATCGCAGTATCCAAGTGTGTGTTATTAACTGATAGTACGCTCGTGCGTTGTGTATACGATGTAAGAGCGTTGGCCAATTTATTTCCTAATACGACCAGACGCAACGGCTTTACGCGGTCGTCGTTGCAGCCCTATAGACGACGATAAAAAGCAGCGTATATAGTATAAACTCCGGATAAATCTGTCGGCGAAAGAGCTACAGCTATTTTTAGCCTTGATGGTATGGTTATGCTATTCACGATATTGTGCGTACTGAGTCCAATGCAGTAAGCATTTAGAGAGGAATTCGAAGTCTTTAGAAAGAGTTCATTTTCCATAGTTAAGCACCTGCGACTAATAATAATTTCAGCTTTAGTATTACAAAACATATACTTGAAGTAATATATTTGTCTTAATGTATATATTATGTACATTTTTTACTTGGACAAAAAGTTGGGTGTATCACAACTCGGGATAACACGGTGGAGGGGTATACATAGTGTATTATAGTAGAATCCACAGCTTAAAGATTCAGTTCGATTGGCTGCAAATCTCAGATCCAATAAAATAAATCTTCGAGGATGGGTATATCACTTAACAGCATGTAGAGAAGCGCGTCTACATTACTACACTGTATACCATTTCACAATCGTCCCATTTCGAACGCCAAGCGAGTTTTTTAAAAGCACGAATCCCATAAGTGCAAATGTACAATGCACTGCGAGAGTTTAATTAACAGTGATTATAAATAGCACCAAGTTAAACTACCTAAGTAGTAATCGTCTAAATCCGGTATGCCAAAATGATTGTATCGTTTGGCACAACAATTTGGCGATATTGCACTTACGAGATATGCTCTTTTTCCAAAAGACTTCGTTTGGCATACCATTGGGCAGTAGGTAAACTAAATTTGAAATGGTTTCACAACAATTATTCGCGCATTAGTGTTTAAAAGCGTAGTTGTCATCGGCTAACCTCTATTAGAAAAAGACAATTGTAGTGCAGTCTAAGGCGTTTATTCCAAGTATTGTCACCGTTGATACTCAAAATTCTAGTGCATTATTTACTCGTAATGATCTTACGCTATAAATAGGGGTTTTACTATGTATTGTCACCGTTGATACTCAAAATTCTAGTGCATTATTTTCTTGTAATGATCTTACGCTATAAGTAGGGGGTTTTTACATATCAAGGTTGGCACGAATTGCTGGGCTGAAAACCTGTAAATAAGATGCAAGCGTTTTAGAGAGGTGCATTTGATCGTACTTAGTAAATGCATAGGGCAGAAATATCAATCCCCGTTTTTATCCATCAACAATGGACAGAGGAAAAGTTTCGCCCGATCTTTTAACAACTTTTGTTTAAAATATCGGCTGTCTAAATTCCCTAATGAGTCTGTGCTTGCGCACAAGAATGTTGGTGATAGAGGTATATGATTCATCGCTGGACTCAAGAAGCCAGCCGGAATAGATCAGTACAAGCAATTCTGTGCGAGTAGGGCAGCTCCACCACTATCGGTAACAGTCAAGAAATGGATTGATAAATTACATCCTAACGAACACTCCTTATTTCATCAAACATGGAATAGGGTATAGAGAACGTTAGCGAGTAGTTGCGTCACAGTATTGTGTATAGAGCGTAACGGGGTCATCATCCGTGGGGAAAGCATATCAGTTCACTCTCCAAGAAAAAATACATTTTTTTGAACAAGGCGCTACAACAAATTAAAGCGGTTACAGAAGAGAACACAGACAAAACAGAAAATAATCATATGGGATACGCTTATTAGTGTACTATCACAGCCCCCCCCCCCAAAAGAGCGTTACTTCACAGGTATGAGTCGCATGCAGCCACCGGACCCAGCATTGCTATCAAGGCATGGTTTAAATCAGGTTTCTGAAGTATTGAATAAGTAATAAACAAGATGTACCTGACTCTCTCATAAAATATTGACTGAATCTTCCCGCTATAGTCCTAGAAGAAAAAGCTATAACAAGTATTAATACAGAAAGGTTATTAGGTGGAGAAGACGTTTGTTACATCTGTTGCCGTGTCCTTTATTATACTTAACTCTCAACACGTAGTGTTGGCGTATTGCTTCTACTGGAAGCCCTCTTTCTCTCAGCATGCACACTTAATGCAATCCGACAGCAATGGCCCAGGGTGCTATAATTTTTCCCTTCGCTCGAGCGAACCCTAACCCAGCACGGCTTGCATAATTTTTTTTTTAAAAAAGCCTCCATTTGCATTTCGTACACCATGCTGGCATTCAGAGACATGGGCGTCTCGCATGACGTACTTCGACTTTAAGTGTTAATACTATTTTATAAAAGTGCGACCACTTGGTTCTTAGCCATAAATTGCATGTAAACTGCCGATCACCCTCTAGCCCCTATACCAGAATTTTTATTCTGGTATCTTGTACTAGTATGGATAAGAGTTTTGCTAACGTAATGGAAGAGATAAAAACGGAGCCGTATCTTGGCCAATCAGCGCGTGGTTAATTGGAACAGAAACAAGAGATAAGCGGCAACTCAGACTACCTATTAGAAACTCAAACCGAAGCAACACTGACAGACTTACGGGCAGTTAAAAATGCTCGTTTGAAAACCAAAAAAACTTACAGGATAATTATCGGAAGAATAACTTTTAAAATGTATGCATAAATATGGAAGCAATCTATTTCATGAAAATACTACCCCAACATTCGTATTTAATCCAACAATAATTGAGATAGTCCACAAAACATATTCCCAGGAACCTAAACATAGAGACCGACAGTTCAAACTCGCCCTATGCACAAAGGTAGAAAAACGCCTTAAAGCAGAACTCCAGGTATATAAAACGCACTAAAGATGCACTAGGATAAATCAACTGCCGGATGTGGAGCACAGCTGGCCATGACGATTCCTGATTAGCCTAAATTATTAACCGGGGCGGCCACCCTAATTCGACCTAGGGAGTCAGGGTGGTGACCGCGGTCGATATGCAGAAGAAGCAAGAAGGTAGACCAAGTCTATGTGGAAGGATGTTGGGACAGGTTTTGAGTCTTGAGGCAATGTTGGTCAGCGTGGTGTGTTGTGACGAATGTCGGGTCAGGTCACGGATGCTTCCCGGAGATACGGACCAAGACGATCTGTCTACTTAGGAATTTAGTTAGCAGTGTAGCCGGTCAAGGGTCGTGCGAGAGGCTCCGGTGATGTCTGGCGGGGCTCCGTAGAAGCCTGGACGAGTTATTATTAGTAGTAGTCAGTTAGGTGACCAGGACGAAGATGATGGCGAAAAGTTAGGTCACCATAGTTGGTGTATAACACACTAAGGTTCATACTGGATTATACGGATAAAATCAGTATACCTTTATCTTTTAAGACAAAAGTTGCTATTTGCTCACAGCAGAGGGCTAGCTAAGTCCCCTCTAGTTGTTATTGGTTTACCCAGGATAGGTCACAGGAGACCCACCGGAAGTCCCCTGACCGGGGGTCATTGAAGTGCGTATACTCATTCAAGTTAGGCGTGTTTAGAACACAGCTTAACAGTGTTGGAGGGGAAGGGGAAGTTTTGACTGACTGGGGGAGAGTGTGGAGACCTATTTGGATTTTACATTCGTTCGCATAAGATCGGAGTAACTCCCCCATTTTCTTTTGGGTGTGCTAACCGATGTGGTTAATCTCGGTTCACTATCTGCGATATACTAAAGTCAAGTATAACCACCCGCCCGTTTCTTGGGGAGAATTTCCGCCCAGGAGCGACCCAAGTCCTAACCTTTGTCTAACCGGGCACACTGACCTTCCGTCCAAGAATCCACCAAGAAAGCATAACCGCCACTGCTGCCGGATACACAAATTGAGATAACAAAATATATTAATCATTCAATATGTCACAAAACCAAATGATGGTAGTGACAAAGCAAAATAAAAAGGCGTTGCAATGTTGTCTGACGGTTTGTTCAGATACATTTGGAAACCAAGGTACTATTACCTACGCGTTACTCGACGAGCTAACATGGCATCTGCCCAAGCTCTTGCGCTGGATTCATGGGCGAAACCTAGGTCCGCACGACCTACGAAATGTACCAAAACGATCGTATAACGCACTGATTACCTCGTTCAGCTTGTCCTCCTTCAGGATGAATAACTGAATCGGGTCAAAAGCGCACGGTTTAATACAGGTCTGTTTAAACTGTTCGGATAGCCCTCTAATTAGGGTCAGATGATCGCAGATGATTTGGACACAGAAAGGGCACGTCGAGTCACAGACGTGCAAATGTTTTGCTATTTCAAATAAAAATGGTGTTGCACTGTTGTCTGAGACCAATTTGGACACAACGGTAGTATTTGGCTGACCTGACCGACGCCATGTCGATATCATTGAGTGAGGGTCTTCTATTACGTGTCTACCAGGTCGGAGACCCGAATGGTGAGCGGGCACGTCAACACGATCCATGCTCTCTCTTGACCGTACTGACTCCATATCTTCGTCGACCATAAATGTTAGCACGATGCTGGTCCGTCTTAGGTATATGTCCTTCATTGTAGGTGGGCCGAGAATACTGACCTATGTTATGGCTACGTGCATTAGATCGGTGCTGCTCGTCCAGGTACCGTTCTACCGAGGATGAATAAAATGACGTTATATGATATGGTACTTGGGGGCCATCTTGGTGCTTTTCTTTAATTTTATGTGTAATTTCTTCGACACTCAGGTCTGAAGGCTCCACTACCATCTGATTGCTGCCCAACTTTACACAGGCTAAGTGACTCTATCTGCGGAGCAGACAAGAAGATTCACAGTAAATTGTAAGGGCAACACACTCAAAGCCGCTAGACAGCGCTTTTAAAGAGATGGATCTTTATTTCTTGTTTAAACTACGAGCGGAAATTCCTACGCTACAAGCAGAGTTCCCACAAAGACTCAAACCAAGCCGCACGGAACTTCTTCGTCTAGTATGCAGCTGAAACGAGGCGCAAACATGTAATATCCGGTGTAACTCAGTGATGCAGCGCAACGAGTAAGCAAAAAGGCACACGCATCGACGATAAAGGAAACGAACACACCCGCGGCGGCAAGCACGCTCAACATAGACTTCAACTAGCAGCCGCGACACCACAATCAACAAAAGAGGCAGCGCAAGCGAAACCGGAACGGCAAAAACAAGCGAAGGAGAAACAAGGGAAAATTGGCAACCACGAAAGCCAGGCGGACACAAGCTCACAACAAAGTCGACGAAAGCACGAAACAACTGCAAGTGAAAAGAACGCACGACGAGAGCAACGAAGGCGAAGCAGCAAGACCACAAGCACCTAAAAAACGCAAGCCGAAGAGAGCGCCTGAAGAAAAGACACTGAAGCGAACAAGCGTAGCAAACGACCAGCGAAGGCGAGAGACGAAGCGGACAGTTGAGGTGGGAATCGAAGGCGATCAGCGAGTGCGAAGGTCCGAAGCGGGAACAACAAGTGCTACCACTTGTAAAGACTTGCGGCGTTGTTTTGGATAAGTAAAGGCTGAATTTTCTTTCAACATTCCTAACCATTAAATTTGTTGGTGTAACCCACACCTAATGGTATCGCCTATCCGACTTTTGCAAACACGTGATACATAAATTTATTATATAACGTATATACAATGTGAAATAAGAAAAATGAATGGTTATAAAGTCAAAGATGAAACTATTGGTCGTGGTCCAGTCTAAATGACTGTGTCTGACACGGCGCTATGGGTGGATGTATGAGAACTAGCGGCTAACCGACTTTCTACGAGAGCCCATTGTCGTAGAGTAGTAGAGTACTCCACAAAACAGTATAAGTCATTCGCACGATTAAAGTGAAGAAACGCCTCAAAGTAGCTACCTGACTGGTCCTTACGGATGCGCGACGTTTCTACGTGCAGAGAGAGTGTGTTTTATTCTTTTCTTGTAGCTGTTGAGCTTAGCTTGTAAGTCTTGCGTTCGTTGAGCAACCTGGTCACGAGTAGTCAGCGCTTGCAAAAATGGGGAAAATTTAGGTGTATTAGAAAGTAAGGCTTAGAAGTACATCTACTAGGTTACTCTAACCGCTACTTCCTACTTCTGTAGTCCTACTTATATATTCCTACTTATGTATTTCTAGTTACGATTATTTCCTTTTTATTCTTCTTGCGACCAATTAGAAAATAGCACTTCCATAGAGTGAAAATTCATCCAATATATCACACCCGCCCTATGTAAAGCGACAGCAAACCGCGGACAATAGCGAGCATCATAAATCCTGAACGAATAAAGAAACTTGTATCGCGACTTCGTTTCTATCTGTCTTCATCCACCAGCTCATGTACTACTTACACCCCTCTTTGTCTTCGTTCACTATTTCCTCGTATCACTTGTATAGCGTCATGCTCCTTCCAATGGGTGATAAAGGTTGGTATCCCGAGCGATTCAGCCTTTCTCACCAATCTTTTCCAAATCTCCCTTTTTTCAAAGGCCTACCGAGACACCAAAATGAATAGATAATCCTTTGCTCTGCTTCATGGTACCAATGATCTGGCCGGATAACCTTGCATAAACCCCAATGTTCCCGTCCTTACCATTGATGCAATAGTAATGTCAGCTTCTTTACCCTGACTGGAGTTTTTTGTGGTTACATAAATCATCAACCTGTGCTTATTTTGTCCTCTCAATTCATATATGTTTGGCGTATATCACCCACTTGTTTCTGATATGGCGAAATTATCCGTACCGTTCGTATTTTGACAAATCATCGATTTCCAAATTTAGTGCACAATTTATCCGTTTTACAATTTTCAGGGTCAACGCCACTTCAATGGTACTATGTAAATCATCGCCGGACGGGTCTCCCATGGCACTGCACCAGGGATCGTCATGGGTGCTTATTCAGACAACGCGTTCAGACCCCATCGCATATTTTTCCGTCTGCTCGGTGAATGATTCACCGCACATGGACCGGAGGAAGTTCCATGTCCTGTAGGTAATCTTTTTGGGGGGCACTCGATCCACTATTTTACCTGATAAAATGTCTGTAACAACCTTGTAGTTTTGGTGGTTCCGGAATTCTGCGGTCATAGTGATTCGTAGGAAACCCGGTGCTTCAGATCTGCACCCTGTGGTGCTCAAAAGCGTGCAGGATTGACGACGTTCGCTTGTGTTGTCATCAAGTCGAATTGTAACAGTGGCGTTTATCCTGTTCCAATGGTGTATTAGCTGGTAGGGATCTCCAATAGCCACCATGGTCTCTGTATTCCTCCCTAACACTTGCAGTAATGCTAATTCACATGTTTGTGCACCTTCATCGTTTACAATCAAATGAAAACCTAGTGATCGATATTCTCTTCGGCTAAACTGAGACAACGTGGCGATTATCACTCTGGCTTTATTTCAGACGTTATCCAGTATGCGATTCAACGCCACCCGGCTGTGTCGTCACCAACACTTAGCACGGAGGCGTTCTTTCTCCGTTCGTTCAATTTCACCAATAAATTGTTTACGACAATAATTTAATTCCAACATTTCGCCTCGAGGTGTCCCAAGTCGCAATATTGCGGCAACATCGACAATTTTCAACGACAATAACTTCTTTAAATCTTCATCAATCGCCGCGTTTGTCTCTGCTACCATGGCGATTTTCTTCTGGCGGCAATTGTTCCAAAAAAGCTGTGACCAATACTGCAATGGTGGAAGTCTTCACACATCCCTACGGTCCCCTTGCTAAGATGATTCCAGTATTCGTGAGCCTGTCGGTTACCACTTGACATTGTTTTGCGTCTAGGTATCTTACACACCGTCGGTAATTTCTTCCACTAAAAGCTTTGGTCACGTTCACGACATCTCGACCTTTGTTATGCAAATCTCGGTGAATGACTTATTGGATTAGAGCCAGAGTTGGCGTCATCATTGCTAGTTCTTCCACTGTGACGAAACGTCAAATATAATTCAGTATATTCACTTTGGTTTCCCAAAAATATGTGATTTTTATTATCACACAGATCTTGACAATGTGCATCCGTCAGTATTAAATATTGACCATCCACGTACACCAGTATTCCTTCTCCAAATTTTTCATATTCACATCCGCTTTAAGAGTTCACTTCACCGACATCCCATGTTCGTAATGCGCCAGACCCTCTTACAGTACTGTCACTTTCCACACAACTGAATGTACATAAGACTGCCGATTAGTGGCATTACATGCTCCCCTGGGGTCGTAACAGTTTTTATAGCCAGTGGGTGGTCATACAGAGATATATCCCATATTCCACAATCTTAAGATGTATTATTTTGTTTGTAGCCCCAACAACTTGTAAGCACTCAGATGATGTATTAACCATGCATCACTGTGTGCGCTTAACGCCACGGCCAGCCAATAATTCGCATTCGACACAACTTATCCAGATATACCCCTCGACCTTGCAAGTATCTCCTGTGTCATGTTCTCAAACGCATCCGGCAGCTGGCCTCCTGTGCCCGCACTCTTGACCAGAAATTTAAGCCAATCAAAAGGCAGTCTTGCCAGGTGTATTTCACACCCGGCCATTAAACTCATTCCGAAGTCGCTTCACCACAATTCTGGCGGGGAATAAAAACTATAAATCAGTTAGCCGAACATGGGAACAACAGAAAATATAGTGGAAGTGGTCCACAAACTTTCGTACCTCGGTGGCTGTGGCACGGCGAATGAAGCGCTTACACACCAACCGGACACAGAAAAATCGCTCAGCAAAGTATTCGTGGAGTGAGCAGGAAAACGCCCTGATTCAAGCATTACGCTCGACAAACCAGAATATACTATACGCCGGAAGAAGTCAGTGGACACAGGTATATACCGTGACGTTACATTAATTCTCGATGGGACGCGCTGATAGGACGGGTTAAAGAGGTGGAAGAAGAACCATTAAAGACGTCTGAGAATGAATCACGAATTAACCGAGAAGATGTAAAAGATTTGCGGCAGCCACCGCTAGATAGTTGGGAAGTTATGGACTATAACGCTGGGGAAGACACATCTCTCGAATCAGATGATGAAGAAGGGGCATGCGACCCCTCGATATATCTGACGCAAAGAAATTCAGAATATAAACCCGACAGACCTTCCGAATCCGCAGCGTCTGATGAACATTCCGAAGTGGGTAAAACGTGGAAACAGAGAACAGTTGAAGAAAGTTATGACGAGAAGAGTCCTTTAAATAATGACCGCGGCGTAGAGTCTGACGAACAAAATGTAGAAGATAGATCAGATGAGTCAGATGATGATATTCTTTGTTTTGTTACACCATTATCTCGAACAGAAGAATCTGCAGATCAATATCTACTACGAGTAACGAAGTTTCAGCCATTTGCGATTGGTGATCAATATTGTCTTTCACCACCCATACGGAATCGGGTTATGGCGATCCCGCATAGCGAGAGCCTATACGTTGCATGAGGCATACAAAGCGGCGGGACGAAGATGATAAGAACGGGAAAATAGCTTCTAAAACATATATCGGGGGCGTGAACGAGATACAGAAGAGCAATTTGTCGTGGAAAAGCAAGATAAGCGGCCAACAAATGTTGCTCTGGAAGAATGATGTTTGATAGTTGCAGCAGCCACGTTAATCAGAAGGGACCGTTCCTGATTAGCAGTATTGACGCGAGAGTACTGGGCAACGACGTACTGACCTTGCAGGGGCAAACGGTGCTGTTTAATGGTGGACACCAACAATCCACAGAAAAAAAAAACATTTTTTTACTGTTGACACCCGCAAGTGCCGGATCAGTACAAGGCATGGAACCAGGCTAGACAAGGTGATCTGGAGGCTCAGAGACAGGTCAGCCAAAAGTTGGCCAGCTGGACCATGTGGAGCTGGATGGTCGTTGAAGGTGGCCATGGGTGGACACGGGGCGGATTGGCCAAGAGAAGGACATATGAGATGATCCAGGGAATGTTATGTCCATGGAGTATGCGGATGGAACGCGGAAGGTAGACTGGAGGCCGCGAAGAAGAAATCGGAGTCGCCGGCCAGGTCTTGTCCAGGTCGAGGTGGATGGCTATTCAAGCTGGTCAGGCTATTTGGTGTACAATACACAAAACGTCCAGGTTGAGCTGGTCACGCTATTTCAGGTAAGGTACATAACGTCCAGTCAGGCTATTTGTGTACAATACACAAAACGTCCAGGTTGAGCTGGTCACGCTATTTCAGGTAAGGTACATAACGGTCCAGGTCAGGCTGGTCAGCTTATTTCGGTACGGTACACCAAAGGTTATTTTGGATCTAGGGATAAAAATCAGTATACGTTTCGCTTTCTAAGACACAAGTCGTCATTGGTTCACAGCAGAGGGCTAACAAGGTCCCCTCTAGTTGTTATTGGTTTGCCCGGGGAAGGTTGAAAGGAACCCACCGGAAGTCGCCTGACTGGGAGTCGTCGTGAAATTTATACTCAACTCAAGCCGCCCGTGTTTTGAATACGGTTTATCTCTATTGGAGAGTGTGGTAACGTTTTGACTTACTGTGGAAGATTGTGAAGTATTATTTGGATTCCCTAATTATATAAGATTGGAGTAACTCCTTTATTTTCTTTGTTAAGCTGGCCGATCGATTACTCTCGGTCCAGCCTTTGCGGTATACAAACTTCAAGTATAACGCCAGTCCACTCCCCGGTGAAGATTTCCGCCCAGGAGCAACCCTAGTCTTAACCCTCGTCTATCTATTTTACCGACTTTTAACTTTTCGCCTTAGAGTCCACCAAGAGAGCGTAACCGCCAGTGCTGACGGGTACACAAGGTGAGCTTTACATAACATGGATCATCCCAGTCGTCACGGCCAAGGTGATGGAAGTGACCGGTCCTGCCGGCTTGATGCTGGATCGGACCAAGACCTGGATGGACGGAGTACCCCCTCCCACAGTCAGTAATCTGGACCCCCCGTGGGTGTTCGCATCTCAGAAGGAATTTCTGAGAACGACGACACCACAGCGGTGCGCGTGCCTAGCTCTCTTGGTGACCCTGGATATCACCGCGAGTCCCTAGTGAGCGAAAGACCAAAACCTGTCAAATTTGTTGAAGACGTTGTGTCGGGTGCGTTGGGGGAAGGCATATCGCCCCCAATGCTGCTGAAGATGGAACGATGCGATGGTCGCCTCGGATTGGGGGAGTTCGAGGTTGACATTAAAGAAGAAGTTACTCCCCTAGAGGCTACTACTTACTGCAGTGCCGGCCGCTACACGGATGGAGCCGGATCGGACTATGGTGCAAGTCGCCATAGT
>MIQA02007611.1:3141-24212 GCA_001887855.2 Sclerospora graminicola | reverse complement strand
TGGTCGTCTCGGATTGGGAGAGAATGAGGTCGACATAAAAGAAGAAGTTGCTCCTCTGGAGGCTCCTACTGGAGCTTGTCAGGACTATGGTGCCGGTCACTATAGGGCTGGTCACTATGCCCCAGCTGGAGCTCTCGGACTATGGTGCAGGTCACCAAGGTCCGAGGAAAGATCATGGATTTGACCATAATCCGACGAAACAAGTGCATGAAATAGATATTAAAGAAGAACAAATAAAGAAAGAAGAAGAACCGAAGGTTGGATATGACCAGAGTGGAAAGCTGGCTGGTTCAGGACCAAGTCACCATCCAGGTCACCTACCCCTAAAAAAGCTGGACGGACAAGGCCAGGTCATCTACCACACAAGGATAAGCCACATTTTGAGGAAGAAGAAGAAAAGCTGTACGGCCTATCACAGAAGGTTACATACACCGACCTGGAGCGTGCCCACTACCTTTGCAAGTTGGGTCAGTTCTTACGAACGGATGGGGTCATGAAGATAACTCGACCAAAAATCTTGGATGGATTGAAAGGTCCCGTTTCTCCCCTATCTTTTTCAGACAACCACGTGTTGCTTATTAGAGGACTGTTTGACCAGCCAAGCTAGCCGGCATCAACACCGGTGCTTTCGACCCGAACCAGTTTTTCGACCTAGGCTGAAGGAGACATCCAGCGCGCTTTACGACCGTTTGATACCGCTAGTGGGCTGCTCTCCATCACAGATAATGGCTTCAACAGCTGAGGCGACCCCAACTTCACCACCGGCAGCAGGCAGACCGGCCGGAATACATTCAGGCTCTTCGCAGTACGAGTCTTCCCCGTCGGAAGTAGATTCTACGGACTCATCTGTAGGTATTACCCGCATGACGCTTGGCCCTAGAGGAGCAGCGCTTCTGGCAATGACCACCAAGTTTGGGGAATACGAAGATCCAGATGCGCCCGAGTGGAAAGGACCCAGGCAGCATAGCGTCCAGACCCGGACTACGACGGCAGATCTAGATCCATGGGGCGAAGACGTGGATGTGCGAATTAAAAAGGAATACAAAGCCGGTCACCAAACTGGCCCCCAAGTCACTCTTAAAGTGGGCTCTCAAGCTGGCCCTCAAGTGCCGGACCACCTTCACAATATGTTTTCGGCTAGGATGGAAATATATTTGGAGGAGCAACGTCGGTCCAGTGCCGGCCGCTAAAGTCCAGGACCGCATGACCAGCCTGTCCATCGGGAGACAGGTTCCTGGACCAAGACAACATTATGCGAGGGGATCGATTGAATGGGAATATGGAGTCAGTATGTATAGGCGGAGTGAGCCCCATCCTGACCCGCCTAGTCTGCAGCCAGGTCGCTGACCTTGACGGCCATCAAATAGGATACCGCCACTCAGCGACGTGGACATGGAGTCTGTCAAGTCGGCCACGTCCGTATTGAAAGATTTTATTGGATGGGACGTGGACGACGACCAGGTCCCATCCAATAAAATCTGCTAAGCAAGACGAAGTCAGCATTCCTTAGAGATCGTACTCCGGACTCCGAGAAATGTCTAATTTTCAGAGTTATAATGAAGGGCCCGTTGAAAACCGGATCTGCAGCTCAGCGAGAAGTCCAGAACATTGAAGCAGCTTCCGAGCATTTGTAAACAAACTGTGATCGGGAATATCTCGCGCTTCAAGTACTTCCATACCAAGAGAAGCGAACGAGACCCCTCTGAATCCTTCATCGTTTGAATGTCTCAAGAATGAGGGACAACATACCGCTCGAATAAGATGCCAGCCGGTCGGAAGCTGCCCGAGAACACGTGGAACATTTCGTCAGCCCTCTGAACGACCAGAAATGGCAAAGCAGCTCGCGCCGCTACGACTTAAATACTGCAGAGCGGGAACGGACGCTACGGACTTACCAGAGGTCGAAGAAGCGAGGTCCCTTGACAGCAGTTGGAATTGGCAGGTACAGGTCACGCTCGAACCTGGATCAAGAAAGCAGGCAGTCATCAACCAGGTTGGCCCGCGCCGTTCGCATGGTGGACAGAGAGTCGGATGCAACTAGTTCAGAAGGGGATGGCCAGCGGTCTGGGGGCAATTTCCGAAGAGGAACAATTCTGTTCTCAGCGGAAGCCAGTCAGCATTCCAGACCGACATCTGGGTCGGGCCAGCAGAAGCGTTTTACTGCTTGAGCTGCACTTCCCAGACGGAAGTGCACCCAATGTGGGTCCATCAAGCATGACGACAGAAGCTGCTGGATGCGGCTGGCCTGCAAGAAGTATAAAAGGAAAGGACATCCAGCTAATCACTGCCTGTTCACCTGCAAGACTTGCGGAGAGGTACACGAGGCTGGACTCTGCCCCATCGAGGAGTTCTACAACCAGATGAGGAAGTGGTATGTCCCGACCAAGCATGCTGGAATGTTGCCACAAGGGGAGGAAAAGATGTTAAACTAGATAGCTCGCCAGGTTGGAATTTGGTTGAGCCGAGTGGTCTAGTGTTAGTATTTATGCATATGTCGGGATGGTGGAAAATCAAGAAGCAAAGCAAAGCGTAACCGGCAATACTTGAAAATTTAACGATTACGTCACATGATCCCTGGGCAGAAGGGCTGACCCTTACCTGGTGACCAGTATACGAACGGACGAATATTCTCGGTCTGAAATGGTTACGGAGTTGAATTTATTACCCGGTGAATCTCGGGGTTATTGGAAATACCATTCGCCGGATAAGTGGTTCACGCAGGCCAAGGCCGATGGAAAGATTAATAACCCGAAGGCCACCATGCTTTTTTACTCTGGCGCAGAAGTGTCCATCGTTGACATCACCTTTGCTCGTAAGGTTGGATGTGAAATAGATGGGACGAAGCGGCGAAATGTGTATCGGTATTGGAGAAAGGTCGTACATAACCCAAGGAAGAACAAGAGCTAAGATTACGCTGGCTGGGCCGTTGGTATACTACTTTACTGCCTGGGTAGGTAGGCTTGCTGGGCAGGACGCAATGCTGGGGATGGACTTTACGGTACCAGCCGGCATACGACTTGATTTATCTCATGGCGCATTGGTGTTGCTTGACGGGGTGCAGATCCAGCTGGCTGGCCGGCGACCTCTGTACGGTGCCCACGTCCAGTTCCTTAAGTTGGGCCAGTTTGTAACGGTGCCAGTGGGAAGGACGGTGGAAGTGACTGTGCGACCGCACGACCGGCGGCAAAAGTTATGGCAAACTAGGGGCGGGTATGGGTGCCCTTGTTCGTTAAAAAGGCCACCTCAAATACATAAGGGTGACCAAATTTCAGAGCAGCCCCTCACCTTGCATGAAGATGTCATCATTAGAATGTGGCTGGCCGAGACAAAGTGCCCCGCTGGCCAGGTTATGTCGCTATTGGCTCAAGACGCTATATCGAGTGTCAAACCTGGCCTACCAAGCAAATACTGATCTGGTCAATGAGGAAGAACCTGATGAGGAAGATCGGACTCCAATGGTGGCCAAACCAGAGTACCGGACGCCTTCTCGAATATTGCCGCGGAGCCGGCCATCGCCGAACAGGCTGAGTGTGCTGACTGAGACCCTGCCCCTGTCGCCGAACTGGTTTTGATCAAACCGTCTAAGACGAGAGAGCAGCGGGATCAGGAAGTGAGGTAGGTCAGGGGCACATGTTCGGCCACCTCTGATGCTGGCCTGTCCTGCGAGCAGGATGACGCTGGATCGACTAATCCTGACTCGGATTTGGAATTAGCCGAAACCGACTAGGATGGGGAACCACCTGGCCAGGATTCGGAATAAGCCGAGGCTGACCAGGATGGGAGACCAGCTCAACCCGAGGGTAAGTGGACGGAACCCCTCTCGGACGATTTGGCCGAAAGATGGGGACGAATGATGCAGCTGGTTTGGCGGAGAACCCGTCGGTGCAAGACAAAAGTTCTGTAGGGACCGAGACTGAAGCTGACCAGGTCTGCATTCACGAAGGCGGCGTCCTGTATGTCGTAGGGATGGAAGATCAGATGGCAGGGCTACCTGAGCTGACCCCCTGCCCGCCAGCAGTAACTATGGACGATCTACAGGTTGGAGAACCAGACGTGAACTTTCCGGAGGAGATCAGCAGGCTAAAGGATATCATCTGGAAAAAGAGGCATCTGCTGATCGGCCAAGGTAATGCACTACCTCCGGCCACCCATGGGACGGTATGCGACATCGATGTGGGTAACGCCAAGCTAGTAGCGCAAAGATGCCGAAGGGTCGTCCCCCAGTACCAAAAAAGTTGTCGGAACTCATTAAAGGACTGCTGGCCACCAAGATCATCCAGCCATCCACCTCGCCATGGGCGTCACCTATCGTAATAATTATAAAGAAGAACGGGGTGGATATAACGTTGTGCTTTGATTACCAATTGATAAACCGGCTAACTAAGCTGATGGTTTACCTGATGCCGCTGATTAACGACATGCTGAAGGATCTGAACAAAGTTTTATGGTATTGCTCGTTGGACATGGATAGTGGATTTTGGGTGGTTTCTGTGGACGGCCGTGCATCGAAAATTTCTGCGTTTGTTACGCCCTCAACCAAAACCTTCGGTTTTGGGGCGGCGGTCCTACATCGATGATATACTTGTGACGGCTACTTCCTGGGATTTGTTATGTGAAAAGTGGAGAAACAGATCATTATGTGTGAAAACTGGAATCTCCCGATTTTTGTGGTGAACAGTTTCAGGGGAAAAACCAAGGTGACTTATTTGGGTCACCAGGTTTTGATTGCTGGACTGGAAGCCAATCCAAATGATATGGAATCTTTGAGTAATCTGCCTTCCCCACGGTCATTGAAGGCCATAAAATCCTTTTTAGACAGCTTGAAATATTACAGTCGTTTCATTGAGGACTTAGCGGTCTATGCAGCTGTGTTGTACGAGTTACGGGAGGTGGATTACCATAAGCTGCGGGGGCAGGACCGATAAGGGGAAACGCTGGCCGGGTCATCTACTCTTCCCAATGAGAAGTTGGCTTTGTGCGCTGTTTCAGCCAATGAGAAGGTGGATTTGTCCGCTATTTTGGCCAATGAGAAGGTGAACTCGTCCGCCCTAGCGGGCGACCGGCTCCCTGACCCCAATGCGACCCGGTCTGATGACCGCATGATCACGGCGATTGTGGCTTCGGTATGCTGAAAGCAAAGATGTCGACCACACCGGATCTGACTAACTTTGATGTAAATAAGATGCCAGTGGTCATCATCTATGCTAACAATGGGGCTGTCTCGGCTGCCCTAGTGCAGGATAATGGTGGAATATATTGTCCTGTGATGTTCACCAGCCGAAATCTGAAAACCAATGAAGTGAACTATGGGTTGGTGGACAAAGAACTTTTGGCCTTGCTACGGATTCTGGATGTATGTGTACGATGTTGGTGTCCCGGCGTATTAAGGTGTTATCGAGGCGGTCGACCTTGTCATGGCTTCTTACGGCAAACGGAATTGATGGTCGGCTGGGTAGATGAGCTGTACTGTTGTCCCAGTGGACGCTAGAAGTGATCAAGTGCACTAAAGGAGAAGAAGAGATCATGGGCACATTAGCGGCCTGCATCACTCCAAGGGCAGAAGTGGAAGAAGCGATGATAGCGATAGTGTCCCGGAAGCAGCCACGGCAATCCATCACAGTCCCGCCACCGACAATTGGCCCAGCAGAAAAACTGATGGTCCTGAGCTTCGACGGGTCAGCTAATGTCAAGAAGGGAGTGGGCGCTTACAGTGCTATCTTGTGGAGGCTGCCCGAGTCGAAAGTGGTCGCCGCTGCCTCTGACTTTATACCTGGTATAACAGTGAATGAGGCGGAATACCGAGGACTGCTGCTTTTCTTAGATTTGCTGGCCGGCCAGACACAGGGGCGGATTATTATATGTGGTGACTCCAATCTAGTGATTAGACAAAACACTGGGTAGATAGACTGCAAGGCTCTCCGACTAAGACTGTTGGATGATCAGGTCATGTCGGCCCTGAGGAAATGACCAGAGCATGAAATGCTACATGTTAAAAGAGATGGAGCAATAGCGGAGATCATCTCGCCACGTTAGCTACGCGAGACCAGGTTGGCCTCACAGTTTTGGATCCAGTTACGTTGGGTGAATTGGCAGAAACTAACAGGTTGCCAGGGATAATCGGACAGATCAAAAGCGAAGTCATTTGTCCGAGTCCAGCAGAGAAGGAAGGTTTGTGGACCAGGTTTGTGAAACAGATAATCAAACCCGGATTGAACAGGAACCGCCCTATGGCGACAGAGGGTACCTCTAGAGGCACCCCTGGCCCGGGTTATTGACCAATGTGGGAGGCAGGAAATGAGCCGAAGTGGGGTCGACAAATGAAGAGTAGAATAAGAGATAAAAGAAGCATTAACGGATATATGAGATTGGGTAAAAGAATGAAAAATGATTAAGCGAGCCAAGTCGCCCTTCATTGTGGACGACTATACTTGTTGCGAAGCCGGAGCACCTGAGCTCCAGGATGATCATAGGGCTGGTCACGATATTGATTGCGCCAAGGATCCCGCCGGTCGATATTTTTCAAAGACTCTAAAAGGGAAAGAAACAGGTCCAGGTCACAGGCACCGTACCTGATACCATCAAAACCAAGTGCGCATAAACGGCCCCATGCCTCTGTACCCCGATTGCGCCGATCTTTTTGGTAGGCGAATGGTGAATCGTTTCGTCGAGCCTCCGCCGAAATGAATACAACGTGGATGGATTCTCGAATGGTCTGGGCGTGGGCAGCAAAGAACTCCCGGTATTTCTCTTGAAAGTTGACGAACCACTGGCTGGCTAGAACCCCCATATCCGGCATATCAGTGACCAATATTTTCCATGGATTTGCCTTCATTAGCTTGCCAGCCGTGCCTGACTTCACCCGGTCACGACGCAGACTTGGGGGCGCCTTCAAAGAAGAAGGGAATACCCAGAAGGTAAATCGGGATAAGAATTGAGCGAGTCTGGTACTGGAGATCGGCAAGACTCAAGCTGGCCAGCTGCTCAACCGTCCAAGGTTGAAAGTTTGACCGGTCAGCCTCATTTATGAGGCGACCATTAGGTCACCACAGGATCAAGCGTTTTGGAAGAGGCGACTTTGGGGCGGAATGGTGCCGCTGGATCTTGGGCCCGGCTGAATACCAACCCGAGCGAGTCCCCGAGCGGACTCCTGATCGGGCACGTGGTCGAGATTTGGATTTGATTGTCTTGGGGGACGGTTCTTGGAGCTCTTTCAGATTGAGGGGCAACCACTGATCCGGAATTTCTTTTCAACCTCCTCCTCTAGTTCTTCTTCTCCCCCTTCCTTTCCTTCTTCTTCTTCCTCTTCGTCCACTTCGTCTTCCGCTTCGTTGTCCTCTGGGGCTTCGGGGGGATGTCGGTTACCTTGGGTTCAGACGCGTTTTCGAGAGTTAAAGGATGGATGGCGCTGGAGGGCAGAGATAGATGAGTATGTTCGTACTCCCCAGAGCCAAAGTCAGCTGGTGGTGGGGTCTGCAAACCAATAACCTGATCTGGGGTCGGGTAAGAGCCGGCTTGGGCACTGGAATTTAAGAGGCGACGTCTGGTATCCGCGTGAGATCGGGACAAGGCAGCACACACTTGCTGGTCAAGAAAGTCTTCGTCTTCGTTACCGTCGTATTCAAAATTGCTGGAGGGCGGATCTGAGCCAACTTCCGAGCCGGATGGCAGGCCAGACTTTGAATCAGGTGGCGCAGGAGAGAGGGTTCCTCTCGTTTCCACCGGTTGAGGCTGGTCGAGGACAGATCAAAAGCAACCAGACGCTTAACCGGTTCCCGTCCTGTTAGGCTGGATGACAGGGGTGCTTGTGGCGTAGAAGCTTTCCGTTTGTTCACCATACTCAGGACGTCTCAAATGGCCTCTCGCACACGCTGGGGTGTCTGCGTAACGGGAGCAGTTCGAACCAGGATCTCTTTGAGCTGGTCCTGCAGTTCACACAGAAGCGACCTGAATCAATCCTCCTTATCCAGCAAGGTGGCGTAGGCATGGTCGACCCGGGCCAGTTCGTCACAAGTATCATAATACTGCGATCGATCCTGGCAGAGCCCGGCCCGCGGTCTCTGCTGCTTGGAGGAGATCTGCTGTAGCTGCTGCACGAGAGAAGAAATATGGCGGAGGGCATGTGTATGGGATTTTTCAAGATGGTATCGGTCATTCCGCATGGCGTCTTATTCCTTAGAAACTTGGCGGTATCGTCCATGAAGGTGCAGTAGCTCCTGAGATTTCTGCGAAGCTTGGCTTACCGATCTTTCAGCTGTTTCAGTTGCTGGACTGCAAAACGACATGCCCACACGAACCATAAGCAATGGGATAACATTGCAGAAATTGGTTGTTGGCTGAATCGAGGACTTGAACCAGGCCTGCCTGAATATGCTCCAGGCTATCTACTTGGGCAGTCAGCACCTCCACCCGATTTCTTATGTCTGCCACTTCGGAGGAAGAATCGGATGGCATAGGGGCCTTAAGCAGGGTGTTGGTGAGCTGGCATACGACAGCCCGAAGACGGGCTTTTTCGTCCTTGACCTCCTGGCGACTACTCATCAACTCGGAAATTCGAGGTTCAGTACGACCCGGCATCATACAAAGCAGTGTGCAGTGCTGTGCCAGAACTGCGGAGTCAGCTTGATTTGATCGAAGATCACCTTGAAGGGAGGAAACAGTGTCAGTCAACCTGTCCCTATCCCCGCAGACCTGACCGTAAATGCGGAGCGCCGTATCAATATCAGCCGGGGATAATACCAGGTCAGGGGTACGTGAGGAAGCCGGCGCACCCGCAAGCTCCACCCCGCTGGATGGCGAATCATCGTCGACTAGGGTAACCAGACAGATGTTATCTTCGTCGACCTGCAGAACTGTGAATACATCGAGAGGTGGTCAGAGGACGGGCAGATGAGACCTCGAGCCAGCCTATAGACCAGCGGTATAAAGCCCATCAGAAAAGTTGGATGAGAGACTTACTGAATCGGGGCATTTGTGGGAGAAAGTAAAAAGAACTATGTCAGGTGAGGTTGTACCCAACCGTTGTGCGGCTGCGACAGGACTCAGGCGCGCATGTGGTGAAGCAACTTCGGAAAAAATTAACGGCCGGGTGTGAAATACACCTGGCCTAGGCTGCTTTTGATTGGCTTAAATTGCTGGTCAAGAGTTCGGGCACAAGAGGACAGCTGCCGAGGCGTTCGAGAACACCCACAAGGGCCGAATCAATACAAGGCATGGAACCAGGCTAAACAAGGTGATCTGGAGGCTTAGAGCCAGGTCAGCCAAAAGTTGGCCAGCTGGACCATGTGGAGCTGGATGGTCGTTGAAGGTGGCCATGGGTGGACACGAGGCGGATTGGCCAAGAGAAGGACATATGAGATGATCCAGGGAAGGTTATGTTCATGGAGTAGACGGATGGAACGCGGAAGGTAGACTGGAGGCAGCGAAGAAGGAATCGGAGTCGCCAGCCAGGTCTTGTCCAGGTCGAGGTGGATGGCTATTCAAGCTGGTCAGGCTATTTGGTGTACAGTACACAAAACGTCTAGGTTGAGCTGGTCACGCTATTTCAGGTAAGGTACATAACGGTCCAGGTCAGGCTGGTCAGCTTATTTGGGTACGGTACACCAAAGGTTATTTTGGATCTAGGGATAAAAATCAGTATACATTTCGCTTTCTAAGACACAAGTCGTCATTGGTTCACAGCAGAGGGCTAACAAGGTCCCCTCTAGTTGTTATTGGTTTGCCCGGGGAAGGTTGAAAGGAACCCACCGGAAGTCCCCTGACTGGGAGTCGTCGTGAAACTTATACTCAACTCAAGTCGCCCGTGTTTTGAATACGGTTTATCTCTATTGGAGAGTGTGGTAATGTTTTGACTTACTGTGGAAGATTGTGGAGTATTATTTGGATTCCCTAATTACATAAGATTGGAGTAACTCCTTTATTTTCTTTGTTAAGCTGGCCGATCGATTACTCTCGGTCCAGCCTTTGCGGTATACAAACTTCAAGTATAACGCCAGTCCACTCCCCGGTGAAGATTTCCGCCCAGGAGCAACCCTAGTCTTAACCCTCGTCTATCTATTTTACCGACTTTTAACTTTTCGCCTTAGAGTCCACCAAGAGAGCGTAACCGCCAGTGCTGACGGGTACACAAGGTGAGCTTTACATAACATGGATCATCCCAGTCGTCACGGCCAAGGTGATGGAAGTGACCGGTCCTGCCGGTTTGATGCTGGCTTGAACTAAGACCTGGATGGACGGAGCACCCCGTCCGACAGTCATTCATCTGGACCCCTCGTATGTGTTCGCATCTCAGAAGGAATTTATGAGAGCGACTATAACACAGTATTGCTGCAGCTAGCATCTCATCCTCTTTCTTGATCCATCTGGAGGCCGCTGAGCATAAATCAAACTCTTTATTGGATGTTTCAATTCGTCATGTGATTGGATATTTCAATTCGTCATGTTCAACGCCAGTCATCCAATTCTTTAGCTTACATGTTATTGCATGCAATGAGCGCCTTCCTTTGTATTTTGGGAACTTCTTATTGTAGTCCGCTAGCCACTCCTTTCTCTTCTTCATATTCCTGCGTTTGACGCTTTCTATCCACTTCAATTCATCGTTGTCCCACGCTTCAAATTTTCTTTTCGCCACCCTTTTTTTCGGCAGGCTGTCTACGCCCTTATCAGCGAGTGTTTTTGCATTCAAATGACCTGGTATTGATCACATATATCCATCTTGGTTGCGTTCTTATTCTTCGGTAAGGCCACCAACGCCCTTGGCTTACTTATGTATTCCTGTGTCCACGGTGTACGGGCTTTGGCACCAGATCCAATACTTGTTGCTTTTGTCTCTAGATCTTGTGGTAGGTCACTTCCAACTTCATTTTGCTTGTTGTTCCTTATCCCCCCCCCAAAGCCGTACATCATTTGGCGTTGTAGTAGCTTCCGTCTAGCTCTGGCCTCTATCAGGGGAGTTGTATTTCTCCATGATCCTTCCTAGCTTCTTATTATCGCTAATGTTTTGTTTGATACCCACAACACGGTTGCTTTGGACCTTCCGGTATGTGTCGTGTTTACCGCTAGTATTGACCCAGTATGCTTTGAAAGAGTTCTCCACGCCGCACATTTTTTTGTTTGCCCACACATAATTCAACCAGGCGGCAGGGTCACCGTTCCGGACCAAAAGTACCCCTTCTTTGGTACCCGTCACTTGATAGGAAAAGTGGTCACCGTTCCGGACTGGGAGTACCACTTCTTTGGTACCACCACTTACACAAAAAACTTTGATATCCATAGCATTTTATTGGCTATTTCTGGTCAGTTCACCACAATTCCATCACACACACTAATCCATATAACCCTCTCTCCATGCTTCGGCGACCCACATTTAAGGTCGTTCAATCACATGTTTTTATATCCTTGCTTCGTCGGCACACATTTAAGACCGTTTCATCACCTGTTTACGTTTCTTCACGTTTCGGCGACACACATTTAGGGGCGATTCATCACATGTTCCTATATTCATGCTTCAGTGGTACACATTTAAGGCCGTTTCATCACATGTGGCAATCATGACAATCATCAATACCAATATTTTTCCAATCATATCATTGTAATGTTTAGAATTACATCTTCCACTTTGAACTGCACCACTCCTAATGCCATCAACAATTTCACTCCTCGCTTTGCTAGATCACCATGTCATGATACCTGAGTCATCTTCTGAGTAGTCTACTTGATCTCACTCGTTCATTTGTTAGTTCAGCCAACTTGGGCCCTCACTCTTTCTGTTCACAACCAACTTGTGTCCGTGACATGTAAATTTTCTTGATCATGCGTCATGTGGTTCTTCCAACATTACTACCATACGCTTTTTGCTTATGTTCTTTAATCTCTTTTTTTTCTTACCTGATCGATCACCATATTTTTATCTCACTTCTCCTTACCATCATTCCTCCATGGCATGTTCGAATCGCTCCTTGAACTATTCATCTGCAGATTTTGTATTTTCGCAAACATCCGCCGTTTGTGCAGCTTTCATTTGATTTTTACACGATATATCGTATTCATGCAGCAGCTCGGTACATGTGAGATTATCTTCTTTCTCCAATATGATTTCTCCGAAACCTTTCCATTTGATTAAGTTCTAGCTGCCTTCGTGCATTCCGTGTGCATTTTTTTACGCGACAAACTAAACTAAACACATTTCCACTTTCCACTCTCCATCTCGCCATGGCAATAATTCTTCTTCCAAATCGAGTTCATCTTCCACTTCAAGACTGTCTTGCGGCCATTTCATTCGTGTTACGTATGGCTGAAGGTGTCGGATATGTGCTAAAGATAAAAAAATCCACCCCTTGCAACTTAAGCCGATACACTGAATCCCTCAACCCGCTCCTCTTTTTGATATGGACCATGCCATAGGCGCGCACGCTTCCTCCCTAATCCAGTTTTCACAAGTCGTGATAGAGCCTTACCATTTCTCCAGGTGTATACGCAATGCGTGGAGTTGTCCATAATACATCAGCAAGTCATTCGTTGTGTTTCTTTGCCCTTTCTGCCATTAATGTCACTTGAATAAATTCAGCTTGAGCTCTAGCTCGCTCTTGCCAATCAGCAGGTTTCTGTCGCCATTGCAAAGCTTCTTTTTTCTGGCAGTCAGCCATCTTTTAGAGGTATCAATGCCTCCATGCATGCCATCTATGTACCAAATAGAATGGAATTTGGCGGTGTTGCAAGCTTACTGAAGTGTCCAATGCCAATTCCAACTGATGTACAAACTCATCCAAATCTCGTTGTTCTGGGTCCGAAATGTTACACTTGATTGCCATATAACCGTCTGTACTGTTCGCTCTTGTTTACCATTTGCGTTTGGCCTGTACGCCAGTGTTGGCCGTTGCATTTTGCTTCAACATACGATTGAATCAAAGGAATACTGAACTCATGAATCTTGGGTCTCCGTCATGGCGTATGACTTGTTGTGCGCCAAATCCCTTGAATATCCCTTGTATGTAAGCCGCTGCTACGTCTTGTGCCGACGCTGAACTCATGGGTACAAGCACGATGTATCCAAAGAAAACACAGATCAAACACAACAACGCTTCATTTCCCTCATACGTTTTGGGTAAAGGAAATGCAAAGTCCATAGCCAGCACAATCTCGATGCAAATAAATTTGCACTTGATAATCCTTCGTACCTTGGTTTCCTTTTAGCTGCCGCACAATCTCCACACGAGGCTATAAAATCCTCAATTGGAGCGTAAATACGACGCCAGTAATATATCCTCCTCAAACGTTCATAAACGTTTAAAGGTCCTCGATGGGATCCACTTCCCGCTTCTGTATGATATGCGTGTATAATATCTTCGCGTAATACGTCTGGAACGACTATCCGAAGCACATCTTTTTTGGCTACATTACCAATCGGGCAGTAATACAACACTCCAGATGCCATTGCATAGCCCACTGAAACTCGTGCCACTTTTTATTGCACTTGTAGAGGATAACAGCTCTTCTTTCTCACTCAATTATGCAATAATCTGAGAACATCATTTATTTTTCTTCTGTGCTTTCGCTAACCTTTACAATCATTCTTCTTGTGCCTGCACGACCAGTTTCTTTGTATCTTCAGTCATATTCTTGGTTACTTGATGGCCTGTAGCGAGATGTTATGTACTTTCCTGTCCTGGTCTGTGAAAGTCGTGGGTTTTTATGCTCATATTCCGTGTCATCACAAAACTTGTTTCGCCACTTGGCCATCCTTCTGACACTCTCCTTCCTTAACTTCTCCATTATCCATTTCATAGCAAGAAGTGTCGATGGGGATGCATTTAAGCCACTCGTGTCTCGCATTGCTATACCTCCTTCTTATGTTACCGTGTGATGACGTTGGCTTCTTCGGTTTCATTCACCGCACGGTATAACCATTCCGGGAGGTCTGTATGTCTGTTTTACCCCCATTGAATTAATTTTTCCAGATGATAGAGATACCATTGTGCGTCATCAAATCTGCAGGTTGGTTGTATTTACCTGCGATATGATAATTTCAAACTCCAAGAGTAGCGACTTCACTCTATTTAGCCACACTGCTAATTTTGCTTGATTACACCATAAATCTCCATTAACTTGGCCAATTACAATGCGGGAATATCCACACACAATCGCTTTGTGCACATTATATCGTTTGGCCAGCTCAAAAGTTTCAATCAGTCCATCATATTAACTCTTTTTCACCGTCAATCTGCCTTGATGTTGTATCCCACTGCTAATATTTCCCAAGTAGGCAATTTCCACAAAATCATCCTAAATGAGCCAAGCTTCTCTTCTTTTAACTTTACGGCTCCATCGAGTGTGAGCAAAACGAGCACTCTTTCGATAAAACTCCGGGAATTGTCTGATTACCGGTATATTATTTTGGGTCTTGAGAGGCGTTATATCATCCAATACATCATCGATATCCTACCTAGGAATAATGGACGCTGACATAATGGCTGGTAGTCCAGCCGCTTCTTCTTCTCCTCGAACAATCTCTAAAGATCACGGAGATAGCATAGCAGCCCACGCAATTACTCGTCTGGTCAAGCTTTTTGAAATAAAACAACCGTTTCATAGTCGAATATCTGGTGTATACGGTGAGATGTTGACCAGAGAGAAAAAGGCAATGTCGTGCAACGTCTTCAGTAATGCCAACACTCATTTCTCTACCCCCGTATATCTTGTTTCCGCAACTTTAAATACCTTGCTTATGGATCGGACTGGATGCAAAACTCCCTCCATGCTGTTGCTCCAAAAGTCCGCATATTGGTATAAATTATGATTAGTAATGGCTTATTTTGTTGTAAATGCCGCAATAAAGGTGCTTCCACCAGAAGTTGTTTCAGTATATCAAAAGCTATCTTTGCTTGTGGTACTTAGGTTTCATCTCGCAACTTCAGATCCGTGCGCTCGTAAAGTGCGGCAGCAAATACGGCAAAATTGTCAATAAGTTGGTAATAATAGATCAAAATGCCTAAGAATCGTTGTACTATTTTGGTAGTTTCTCTTTCCGAAAGAACTCTTGGGGGGGCTAGTGGTGATATGGAATGACATTGACAATACTGGTTCTAATTTTTTTGGGGGCTGCTGATATTCCTTGTCGTGATATCTTGTTACAAAGAAATCCCACACTTCTCTTTCTGAAAGAAATCTTGGGGAGACTAATGGTAATCCTTCATTATTTAAATGATTTCAGCAGGCACCCCAATATTATACACAATCCATCCCAATTATTCACTCCAAATGCCACGTCATCAATGTACAAATGTCGCCCAACTGGACTCATTGACGGGCGTTCTGCTACTCCCAGGTAAAATACATCTTCCGTTAGACACACGTTTCTTTTTATGGTAGGTAATGTAATTTCTTTACTTCTTCTACCTCCGCATTATCGTAGCCCACCATAATACATGACATGTCCTTTTGTTTAATACGTCAACCCATTGTCCATAGTGCGTTGTCAATAACCCTTTGATTTATTTGCGGGTCGTTCTTGAGGAGTTGGAACATTCGCAACCACGCAAAATGTCTGAGCGGGCAGATAAACGCCTTAAAAAGCCGTTCTCTTGCTGTCATTAATACTCCCAGTATCCGCTTGCGCTCTCCATGGAACACAACCACATGACTTTCTCAAAATCCGCCAACAAATCGACTATCAACGGCATAGCCTATACCATTAAATTTGTCTTTTGGTTGACCAGACGATAATCGATGCATAGTCGAATGTCTTCTTATTCTTCTTCAACCCTAGCACAATAGGAGATGCCCATGGAGATGGAAAATGTCGGATGAGGTTAGCTTGTAGTAACCATTGTAATAGCTCATATAATTTTCCCATCAAATGTAATTGAACACGCCGTGCTTTGTGTGCCGCTAAGCTTGCTCCCTCTACATCAACATCACACCACATTTCTAGCTGGTGGAGGTAATGCATTCCCCGAGCTAATAAATCCGTCTTTATATTTCTCCAATATTGTTCGTAACGTCGATTCTTCTTGAGGAGCGGATAAGTCTGATTCGTTTATATCCGCATCTTTCATGTCGACAGGTGCACTAGGTTCTGATTCTATCTCTGGGATAAGCGCCAACTGCTCTGACATAGAATCCGCTGATAATATCACTCCTTCATGCAGATACACTTCGCAATTCTAATGTGACTGATCTACCTTTCTTGGGGAGATGGCATCAATCGATTATACCGCGGATGGCACATCTCCTACGGATCAAATGGCTTGCACAATAATTTAATTAATTTTCTTCATTCTTGCTTCTTTGAATATCTTCATATATCACCGCATAATATTCTTTATTGAGGCCATCTGTAGTCAGAAGAGCAAGCGGCTTTTCACCGGGTATGGTGCACAGACCACCCTTCAAGTCAAGTGTTACTCCGGCTTTTACCATGAAGTCGGTACCACAGAATGATAAGTGTTGTGATTCAAAATCAGATACCCACAATTTGTGCTCGAAAATCACCGCGAGGCCAATGCGTATTTTAACTTCACTACCCTTGATTTATTCAACAGTCCAAAACTTTTTTTTTACATTTCCACCCGCACATTCAGCTTTCTTGCTAGGTTTACATAGAGCAATGATATGTTAGCTCCACTATCCATCATCAATGGAAGTTCCACATCATCAGCTGCTCCATGTACATAGACTTGCGTTGTATCATAGGGTCCTGTATCGTGTTCCCTGTACCAGCCTCGCTTTTACGTTGACCAAGTTGCCTTTTTATGTTCAGTTCTTGTCGGCCTTGTCTCCATTTTGGTCTCTTTCATCTTTTGTTTTTTGTGGTTGTCTTCTGTTTTCTCTTCTGTTTCTCAGTCAATTTTCCTGTGTATTTATTATTTGTCTTTCTTGATAGCGGACGTTGGTTGTTCGTTCTTACGGTCGCCCCTCTTCCATCGACAGCATTCGCCACACACTTTGGGGCTAGCTATTTAGCTGCTCCGAAACTACTTGTTGGGATAGTTCTTGATTTATACTTGGGACGCAAGTCAGCCATTTTTTCAATAAAGGACCGACAATATTTAATAGTGTGGTATTGCATGTTACAATGCTAACATATTTGAGGTTGCCTGCACATATCTCGGTCGTGCCCTCGCTGATTACAGTGGTCGCACACCTTGACTTCAAATTTCCTCCCGACCGGGCACGCACTGGTTTTTATTGTTGACTTAACTTTGACGTGTCCCTTGTGCATTAGATGATTCCCGAACTTCTCGATTTATAGCCGGTACAAATCCTTCTGCCAAGTTGTCGGTTTGATTTTAGCCTCCCGGTTTCTGTCCGGGTCCTACTTGACAGGACTCACACATCATCAACTTGGACTCCAGCTCTTCAATACTGTCAAATGGGGTGAATCTAAACTGCATTTGTAGTGTCTGGTCGTGTAAACGCTCAAAAGAATGTGGAATATGATCGTCCAACGCTGCAGCATCGTCATTTCCACGAAAACAGATCCCGGATCGTAAGGCTGCAGCATTTAGTTGATACAGATAGTTCAAAGCCAATTCATCATGTTTCTGCGTTACCTTATAATAAGTCAGACTTATCCATTCAATTCTTTTCTGAAACTTTTTAGCAGCAGTGTTCAGTCGTATTTAACACTGTTCTCTAGCTGCTTGTACCACCACTTTGACGGATTCACATTATTTTTAACGAATATCTCCAATCGTTGTGTGGCATCCCAACCCGAAATATTTGAAATGCGAAGGAATTTCGACAGCCACGCTCGCGCATCTTCCGCCTCTTATTTGTCTCCACCAAACATGTTATAGACATTTTTGTAATACAGTCGGTACTGGACGTCCTGCCTCTTGCCATGTTGTGCCATCTTTAGCAGTAGTTCAATGTCATCATCGTTTCTTTACTCTCCACTCACAAGTGAACGTTTAAACTGTTTTCGTGTGGATGCTCGTACTGAATGAGGGTTTTTTCCTGCTGCCAGTGTTGTAGAGACATTTTCCATTTGTCCCAAACTTAGATGCCCGTCCTGCATCATTTTCCTCCACCGGATCGTCTGACCGGATGCTTTGTGCAGCGGACATGATCTCATCTTCGTTCGATGAATATTCAAGATTCTTTGTGACTCAGTTTCTCGACAGTTTGTTTTCCAGTACTCCTTACAAACTTTCTTGATTTCTCTCAATGTCTTCATCTATCAGCATATCTAATGCCGGTGGCTTAGAACCTTTCTGGGGTGATTGTTCCACATCAGACACCACTCGATATGTAGGAAAAATTGTACTATCCAACCCTCCATTCCGATAATTCATCATTGACGTCTCCAATTGATTTTCAGCCAGTAGCAACGAAACAATTAGCCCAATATATTTAGCTGTGCGTTCGGGATCTATTCCACAGATATCTTCGAAGTTCCCTCTAGCTCTTCAACACTTTCCACAGATTCTCCCAAAGTACCAATGTAACAATATTGGTATCCATATGGAATCCTGGCCTCGCCCCTCGCCCCTTGCGAATTTCGTAAAGAGAGAACCATGATGTGGAATCTCCAGGCATCTTAGGAATGTGTTTTTGATACCGTATCATTTTGGCGCACGCTTCAGAAAATGTGTACGTCCTATTAAATCATCCTGTGAGAGCTGTAATTGGAACCGAAGTTGTGGCTGGCCATGCACCGTGACCACCCTTCCCCAAAAACATCTGCACCTCTTTTTGACATTTAGTTTGTGTACACTTCTCGTCTCTAGGTCCCGGGACGCACCGGTGGTCGTAGAGCAGCTTAAAATTCATTAATGTACTCCACAAACAAACGAATCTCTTGAAAGTTTATTCCCAGAAACTTAAACTTAGATACCAACAGTATAAGCAACTCGCACACTTACAGTAAAGAAACGCCTCAAAGAATCCGCCTGACTGGTCCTTACGGATGCGCGACGTTTTTATGTGCAGAGGGAGAGTGTTTTATTCTATGTCTTGCAGCTGTCGAACATAACTTGTAAGTCTTGCGTCCGTCGGGCAACTAAATCACGAGTAGCCAGTTTTTGGGGAAAATTTTCGTAGTAAAAAAGTAAGCTATAGAAGTATCTCTACCAGGTTACGCCGTATCGCTACTTCCTACTTATGTAACGTAATTCATCAGATTATGGCGCCAAAATTGGTATGTAAGCTTTTTGGTTACCATTTTGGCACTTCTATGCCAATCGCACCGGGACAGGTACATAAATAAAACTGTTTTAATGGTGCGTCAGCTGGTATGTTCATAAACCTAAGCCGTTAATATTTGTCTTCTCCAGTGGCGCGCACAAATGAAGAAATTTGATTTTTCTATGCAGCAGATTATGGCAGGAGCTCTATTGAGGAGAACGGCTACTATTGTGGTTCATTTTTGTCAGACGGACCGAAATAACATACGGGAACATCGAGATAAATAATATCTTAGTAATTATGAGCGAAATATCAGTGGACAGTTTTTTGCGCAAGAGTCGTGTGATTTGCTAGCCGGGCGCCATAAACTGATGTTGTGAAAAGCCTGCCAGTGATTGGAGTATATTTTTGATATTGTGTCTCTGATTGGTTATCTAGAATTTTTCCGCCATAAACTGATGACCTTCCATAATCTGATGAATTACGTTACTCACATTTATATATTCCTACTTAAGGCTACTTCATCTTTTTCCTCTGTCGACCAATCAGAAAAATGCATTTCCATAGAGTGGAAATTCATCCACTCTATCACACCATGGGATAAACAACGACGTATCTGGTATAAAGTAGTACGTGGATAATCACGCAAAGTTTAAATGTTGGAATGTGAAGTTTTCCTTTTACATTACCTGTTCACTACCGATCATAAATTTTGAAAAGGTTTGGACAGTGGTTCCCGAATATTAATAAAAAAAATTAATATCCGATATCGTTATTGTCCACGTACTACCTCTGAGCGGAAATAAACGCAACAAAGACCTTCAAATTTTAATATCCGTATGAAACCGCTTGCTTCTTTGCTGTCGGGCGGGGGATTCTTCGTCTGTTAGCACGACGTAAGACCAATTATCCATATCTTCATTGAGCCACTTCTTATCAACGTGATTTATGTTGCTCATACTATCGAAGTCCATTGTAAAATTACTGACAAAACCAAGGCCAAAATCTAAGTCGCTTACACTGGTTTTTGCAAATATCAGATGTTTGGTACGGCCAGAAGCTCGGCTAAGCTCTCCTTCTGTTATCAAAGGCCTTTACAAGGTACTCGGAGAAACCAGCGAGCTCCGAGGTGCGTCTCTGCACCTGACGAAACTTCGTACGAACTTCAACTACATGTTTCTGCAACTCTTGTCAACTTGCCTTCGTCTGATGTTGTTGGTGCAGCAAACTTCATTCTTGGTCCCTTTAGATGCCGCCTGCTTGAATTTGGCCCATCTACTCGCAATTGTCGACCTGTGACGACCAACCTTGTCCGCTAGTGCAGCCAGCCTCCCTCTTGACATATCATCGTTTATAGGGCGCTTCAGAAGCTCCACAATAACTTTTTCTCGCGTTCTGTATCGTCAAATGTTTGCATGACAGTGGTTGTACATCTCCAGGCAGCTTCTTTGCTGGGCGGAATTTGAGTTTGCAAAAATTCTGACCTGTGTACTTTGGGACGTGGTAGTTTCTTTTCAAAAAAAATAATAAGATTATAGAAATATAGAGGAAGTCTAGACCAATCGATTGGTGCAGTCAGATTGATCTAAAACACAATATTTAAAAGATATTTGATTTTGAAGGCCTTTGTTGCGTTTATTTCCGCCCCGAAAAAGTACTAGTTTTACCACCACAAATTATAAATGAAATGTAAGACCCAAAACTACAAACAACATTCCAATCAATCATATCATCAGGAAAATGTGGAATTCTTCTCGACATTTACGCTAGCCCTAAACATGCATGAAGTAAAGGAATGTTCAACAACATTGCCCGTTCGCATTGCCCGTTCTTGGCATTCACGCTAGCCTAAAAATGCATTGAAAAAACGGAATATTCTACACCATTACTCGTTTCAGAGTAAAAAGGTTTTTATTCAAAGTGGAAATAAATAGAAATAAAGCAATAAT
>MIQA02007608.1:0-11907 GCA_001887855.2 Sclerospora graminicola | reverse complement strand
TTACAACCTAGACCCAGCACCGGATCACGACTTCAGACGACCAGACCAAGAAGAACAAGGTTTGCCGAGCAAGTACCCGATTTACATGTTTATTGAGCCTAGATTACATTCTAGTCTTTATATGTTCGAAGTAGCTAATGGTAAAGACTAATTAGACTACATTTTACTACTACTACTACTACTACTACTACTACTACTAAGAACGTCGCCTGTTTATCGGATGTTCGGAAATATAAGCAACAAGTTCGACTTTTTCTATTCCCTTTCCACACAGACGAACTTAGAAAATTTTGACATCAAGACAGCTTCTCGCCCATAAAATGTTTGTGGTGGAAACTGGTGGCGTCGCGTTGCTCCTGAGTGTGCATCAAACACAACAAACCGCGGGTCAAGTGGGTCTCTTCGATCGTAGTTTTTTCATGTGTCTTCATGGATTGGCTTCCTTGTCGCCCGTGATTAAGCGTAGTGTGGTCATGAACGCCGACACCTTGTTGGCGGCGGCGTTTACGCTGCTCTCGAGTACCAATGACCGGGCACGACAGAATGCCGTGGGCTCACGTTGGGATTTAAAGTGATTCTTGACTTCTTTGAAACGCCTAACGGGTTATACACCATCTTGAACATCATTCGCGTTGGAAATCATCCGAAAACATGAGTGAGACTTAACGATCTATCTCGTTGCCGACCCAACTCTACAAACAACTCCATCAACGTGCTCACTGCTCATCTGTCTTCGTACTTGTTACCTGGTTCACGTTCCCATATCCGTTTGAGGGAAATATAGGGAGGAAGTCGAGAAGAACATGCTCCTGTCAGATATACCTGCACTGTCGTTGCTTCTTTTCCATCGTATTGCCGATCTGAGTGTCATGATAAAACATAAGTCACTGACGTCTCCACCATCGTCCGGAATGTCATTTTGACTCACCCAGCCAAATCTCTCGACTTTAAGAGTAGTACTCGATGGCACAATACTCTTCCGAGCCGATCAAAAGACGGTCTTCCAATGGAAAATACTTGGACACATCGACGGATGCAATGGCAGTGTCACTTTCGGGGGTCACCGCAATCTTTCCTGGTAAACTATACGTCGCAGCCTTGAAAAACACGGCATAATACCATTCGTTGCGGGCCTTTGCAATAAACGTCATCGGGTCAGCGTAGCATAGTGTTGAGCGCGAACCAACTGAACTGGACGTGAACGAAGAAGCTATCGACAATTTGCGTCGTGACAGGCAAATATTTGTGTCCCCATCGCCATCATGAAACGCGACATCGGCCGCCAAGTCATCCCTCTGGGCATCAGTCAAAACAGGCTCGGAGATTTCGACCTTGAAACACTGGATCAGCTTGAGCAATACACCCATCCAAGTTGGGCCATCAAACGTTACAGTGGGTGAGACGAGGGACAAACCATATCCGTCTGCCTCAAGTTTCAGGTCGTCAATGAAACGTGAGTCCGAATAGAGACCGTTTGTAAAAAGCGTATCTAAACGAGCAATTTGACACGTCGGTACAACGGCAAATAGCATGGGAACTCGCTCTTGAAGCAAGTGATCAAACGCCACATGGTCGTCTTGTGTCTCTAAAATGTATATCATCATCATCATGTTGGAAAGCGAAGTATAAAGTGCTTAAAACTACGAACCTTTTATGGATCAGTGAAGCCGTTTGTCGAGTAAATGCACTTGAATGTTGAGATAAAGTGAATGAAGACAATATTTGAAGAAATAAAGCAGATGCAAGTGCTTTCTGTTGGTGCATTCACGCTAATTAGTTAGTCAACTGACGATAATATACTTCTAGACAGCAGTTTAGTAACCAAAAGAAAGATACGTACCGAAAGCGGAATAAATTTCGATCTCGAGCTAGACTCTAGCACAGCAAGCAACAGAATCAACCATTAACGGGTCAGTTAGCAAGCTACTGCCACACAAATGGATACTGAACGACACAGACTTCGTATTGCCGCACTTTCCGCATCGACCAAGATGTGAACAACCTCTTCTGGTGGTCTTGATAGCGTTCGAATTAATGACAATGCCGTGAGCCCTGATCTATCTTGAGCTATGGGGTCTGCTCCTTGCTCGAGCAAGGCTTGCACTACCTATTAAAAGTTCAAGGCGATCCAAATGAGCCTCTCTACCATCTGTTGTCCACCAATACGCTTCTTTTACCTCTGCGTATCCTCCCATTGCAGCGACATGCAGCGGCGTTTGTCCAAACTAGTCCAATCACATGAAATTTATACGACATGAACAATATTTTGAGCCATCCAAGAATTAATTGTCTTACCACATCCCGTACGTTCGGATCGAAACCCACTTGATCTACCACGAAATGTACCAGCTTCGTCTTCACGTTCTGCCGAGCAGTAGACACTTTAACCGCCACATGAAGCAGCGTCGATCCGGCTTCATTGCGTATCGTTCGTAGATCCAATTTCCAGTGTCTGAGTCCGTCTCGTGTTGGAATCGATCCAATTTCCACAAAAGCTTTCAACACGGCCGTCTTCCCAGCACTCACTTGGTCGAATAAAGCGTGCAAAACCCCGTTCGCGGATTCTTTTGCGGTTGCAAATCTTGTGGCTTGTTGAAACGCCACGTCTTCATCTTCACGTCGCGTCACTGCGGCCAGTAACTGCGTCTGAAGGTCCGATACTTGCAACTGCAATAGCTTGAGGTCAGAAGTTTTTGGGTCCGTTTGCGAGCTACAGGAGGCGTCTGGCGATAAAATTTGGCTACATGAGATCTTGAGATGCTCTAGACGATGTGGGTCTCGTGTATCATGTCCAGGAGGGATCGATTGGGTGCTCGATGTCCATCTGCAGTGTCTAATGACAGTGTCGACATCTGATTTTTGATGCTTTTGGAAGAGGATCGGTATCTCATCTGCTACTAAGGTACAAATGGAGCAATCACTTGAAAAATACTTTAAGCCATGCGGACGATGTTGCCGGCGGAAAAATTTCGTCTTGAAGTGGTGAAAAGCTTTTTGTGGGTTACGTTAAAGACTGGGGGATATGACGAACATTATTAAGAAAACTCGCCGGCCTTAAAATACTTAGTCATGAAGAGTCTATTTTGGTATACCGAGGGAACTCGATAATGTCCGAATATCCGTTCGCTCTTCATGGGGATAAGTTCGATAGCATGGTTGAGTTCGCAGCAGAACTCGTCCGTCAGGCGCGACGTGCGACCGCTTCTGCCCTTCCTTCCACTATCGTAGTTAATAGCTCGTCCCGCCTTGATGTCAGCAACTGCGCTCCGCCATACTCGTGTGATTTGTGCGTCGCAGCACTTGTGTTGAATGGTACACTCTCGTTTAGCACCGATTGGCGGCTCTAGTTCGATAGAGACGCTCAGAAGAAAAGAAACAAATTCTCCGCGATCCGTCGGAGTGAGATTCTTGCGTTGTTTACGAGTCGTCAGGGCCATAGAGGATAATTTATGGTTTTGGCGAAAAGAAAAGTAGTGCAGGCGTCGGGTATTCAATTTTCGACCGCGTGTATCTTCACTTCTAGAACTTAAAAAAATGTGGGATAAGTACCATCAGAATGACCAAAAACACGTGAGTATTTTCACTTCTTATATTTTCGGACGGAGGAAGTACGAAAAAAACGAGATATACATTAATCATACGTGTAACTAAATGAGATCCTCGTTTCATCCTAAGCACATGTCTCCATGGACCAAGTCGGTCATTGTTGGCTCCGTCTCAGGCATGGTGAGCGTCGTGGTATGCCACCCCTTGGAAACGATTCGCACACGGCTCCAATTATTGCCCCATCGTTTCCACGGCTTCTTCCATTGCGCCAAAGAGACCATTCAGCACGAGACACTTCGTGGTTTGTACAAAGGATTTGTGCCTCCATTCTTTTGCCAGAGCTTGTACAAAGCCGTCATTTTTACCACTTCATCCACGTTACGCCATGATGTGCTGCCTTTGTGCCGCTTTTCCAGCCAGTGCTTACGCTGACAGTGATGTCGTTAACAGCGGGGCCTATCGCAGGAGGTGTGAACGCCTTCTTGGTGACCCCAGTCTAGCTTGTACGCAATCGATTGCAAGTGCAATACGATAATCAAATACAATCGTGGAGGTACCGTGGAGCTTTTGATTGCATAGCACAAGTCGTGTGCCACGAAGGCATTGCGGCCATGTGGAAGGGACTGTCCACCACCATTGTCTGAGACTCATTAGGATCTTGGGAACCGATCGAGTTTCTGAGGGCAGACGCCCCTGACCTCCTGAAGGAGTTTGAGAAGGATACTTCTTCATCAACTCGTAAGAAGCATCAACCTTAGGTGTTGATGAGTGGAAAGTATCAAGACCAGATGTTGATACATTAAGGGTGTTTGATCAGTCCCTTAATCATAGTGGGTACTGAGCAACCTCGGTACCCCCGCAGCTCCTTTTCGTTTAGACGTGGAGCTCCCCTTGGACAACAAGGGCAATTCAAATGTGAAGGGACACCGCATGGAATCCCGTCTTTGATGCAGGTATGATGGACAATTTTTCCTGTATGTGAGTGCTTTAAAAATCGCTCGCGATTTATGTGAACTCGCTTCACGAAATCATCTGGACCTTTGTTGTAGCTCTCAACAAAGGCATTTCAACTTGGGTCAGGGCGTCTTTATCGTCCCTGTTCGTTTGAGCACCTTTTCGGCTCGTATAATAACGAACCTGAAAAAAAGGTCGACGAAGTACACGTCTAATCGTCCGTACTCCTATCGAAGTGGCGGTTGCGAATGTCTTCGCAATCATCTAGCGCGTTGATATCAAACAACAGATATAGACAATATCGCGCTTGCGATGTCCGCCACTATCGGGCATCAACGTCCATGCAGGGGTCCAAACCCCCTTTTGTACGGAACATGTGGTTCCGAAAGACAAGACGAATCAGAAGTGGTGTGATCCACTTCTGCACGTTGTTTCTTGCCCTCACGAAGTCATCATCTCGACCAGGCGAATGTCAAGGTCCAGGAGGAGCACTCCGCTCCTTCTGCCATTTTAGGACGGAGTTATCGCTGACATAATCGGCAGCGTCAGACTTCACTTTGCCTTCGCTCTTCGGCGATGAACTTCTAGCAAGCGTAAGCTCGCTAGACCCTTCACGGAGGACGGTGACGTCCTCATCCTCTTCTTCGGGCCCGAAGCGTCTCCAAACAGCGAAGAACCCTTCTTCGCCACCCGCCATTCTGAAGATGTTAGCGTTAAAGATATTTTCACGTCCTCTCTTAGACACTGCTTCCGCGGCATCTAAAACCAGAGACAATAGGTCTCTCGGCTTCCCTTCTCCGACGTTACGTCAGCAGCGTCGGTACTCGATGATGTTGGCACCTCAGCATGTGATGCTGAGGTGGATGCTTGATGCGCAGTTTCAGCAGCGCCTGTAAGAGCGCCGCCGCATGTCTTTACCATTGAGTTCTTCTGGTCGTTTATGGTTGTAAACAATTTATTGTTCTGACTAACAAGTGCCGCCACTCGATTGGGCAATATTACATATATTATTGGCCAGCAACCTTGAGGGGGGTGAGGTAATGGGGAATCATTACATAAGCGATATTTTAATGTAAATATCACAGTTTAATTTCATACTTGTTGTGTGAAATTAAAATATTGGATCATAAATTCTTATAATCCACCCTGGAATCCGATTAATGTTTATATATCGGATCTAAGAAGAGATCTAACAATAAGAGTATTATTAGATCAGTTTTATATTACATGTTTATATGATTAGTTATAGTAGTTAGCCCTAAACCACTCATAATATATTCACTTTTAAACTTAACGTCTTGCAGCCACGTGTCTTGGATATATATTTACATAAATATCCGAGGGACTAATCAATCATTTAAAAAGTCCATCTTTAATACTAATTAAACTATTGAGGAACAAATTACATTGGTTCCTAACCAACTGCACGCTTATTTACTTGTAATTAATTCAGTGTATGCTAGTAACAGCTAGCCTTTTACACTTTCCCTCAGGTTCCTTTTATGACATGCACGTGATGTTTTGCATGCTCCGTAGTCATTTCCGTCTGGGTTTGGGCTGTAGAGATTTAGGTTTGGGGTGTAGGACTTAGGATCAACGTGAGATCATATTGATAATTGTACGATAGTTAAAATAAGATCATAACGATATGGGAAATGTTCTCAGCGGAACATGACAAAATTAACAGATATGGAAATGCTCTCAACATTAGGGATGTAGGTTTTAGACATATTACACTTTAACCTTTTCTAATTCATTTCTCAATTAACATCCTACAACCACCAAATCCGACTTCTCTAAATTAATTCATTTGGTTATGAACCCAGACTCGTCAGGCTTACTCCGCGAAGACAATTACTTCGTGCGGAAGGTTAGCGCGAAATTGAATTTAGTAAAAAAAAATTACTGTTGATGCGATGAAGACTCCGAAAAATGGTGTGGAAGTAAATGAAATGAAGGCATTGCAATTGTGACGACTATGATAAGTCCAAATTTTCAATCAATGGTTCGTTTTACATCATCGACTGCGGAAGCGTAGGAGACGGTAAAACGTTTTTCCTAAGACAAAGCGTGCTCAATCAAGTTCACCAAAGGGGGACAACTTAATGTATCTTTTTTGCGATTTGATCAAATTAGCATGTCGTTGCAAGCAATTGGACAAGAGATTTCAGCATCGGGGCAACTAGTTGTACTACTAGAAAGCCTATCAGCAGGCTATGACCAAATTGTGATGATTTTGGAAAAAATGTCCGGCTTGGATGTATTTCAAGCTAAGAAAATGTTATACTCTCCACCACCATCGGTTCTCAAATGTGAATTTGACAACAAATAGAACATCTTCCATCCGTATTGGTGTTTATTTTTCAGTACCACTTGTACTACCTCGATTCCTTTTGCCCGAACCTTGCTGTCATTTGCAATCGTTATTGCAATCGAGTCTTTGAGCATTTTCATTTCTGAAAATTCATGCTCCGTTGGACACATATGGCTAGTAGTTTCGCTATCTAATAACCATCCACTCGATTTGTAGTTCGATGCCATGAGAGCTTGTTCGTCTGATTTCTTCTTGTCCAGTTTCATCCAACAGCCTTTCTTTTTGTGACTAGATTTGTTACAACCATAACATTTTCCCGAAAATTTGCTCCTTTTCCCTTTAGGCCGAGTTTTCCATTGATAACCTCAGTCGTTTTGAGAGCAATTTCTTTGGTCTCCTTTCTTTAAATTTCCACATATTTTCGATGTATAAATTTGTTAAGCAAACGTACTGGTGTGAAGAGACAAATCACGGAGCAGGGAGTCCCGCCTCGAATGGAAAAGCAGAACAAATTAACAGAACATTTTTTAACATGATACGTTGCATGTTTATTGATCTGGAGTACCGTTAATGTTCCGGTCGGAGGCCGTAGAATATGCGAGCTACATTTTGAATCGAAGTCCGACACGCGCAAATCGCAAGAGGATGCCACCAATTGAAGTGTTGACAAAGAAACCAGCTAATATCTCGGACATTGTCAATTTTAGATCGACATGTATGGTGTGGCGTGACGCGAAAAAAAATCTCTTGGAAAACACGCGGAGAGATGGTTGATTTTGGGGAAGAACGACGAAATTAAAGGATACAAGGTTCTTCTTCTTAAGGACAGGGTGATTACAACTACAAGGCACGTAAATAAAGTGGAGACTTAAAGTAAAAAAGATAACGAAACGCTGGTGCGTGCGGTTAACAATGATGTGTGTGGAAATATGGAAGTACCTCACGAAAATAGTGGAGACAATACACTTTCAAAGGAAAGAACGGGTCCAACCCCCGAATGCAGACCGACTAAGGAGATACCACGACGAAAATCATCAAAAAAGATCAACAAGACGCTTAACCAGTCGAGTAAGAGCGAAACAACAAGAAACGTGCTACAAGTGAAAATAATTTCTGGACTGATGACTGTGGAGAAAATGAAACAAATTAAGGAAATTCATTTTTTACGCTTGCAGTTTGTGATGCTAGTCATATAAAAAAACAATAGGAAAATTGCTGCTATTCCTGATCCCAAGAGCTATTTCAAAGCTCACAAAGGGAAACATTCGGATAAATTAAATTCTCCTTCAAACCAAGTCAAAAAATTTCAATTTTTTCGCTACTTGATCCTTCAATTTCGCAGGAAACACCTGCACGTAATTCGTAAAATGGTCCGCAAAAATCACTAAATACGACGGACTCTTGCTGTTTTCAAATCACCGCAAATAACGCCACCAATTCTGTCTATTGATGCGTTTTGTTCGCTGTCTTGCTTTGATTGTCTCGTCATTGTGGCTTTACGCTCGGTACAGGTCCGACAGATCGGCCTACGTCTGTCTGACAGCCTCCTGGGTCTTTAGCGATTTTTTTGCATGGTGTCATATAATAGGTGACCCAAACGTAAGTGGAAATGGTGTAATGATCTTTCTTGCATATCGTCACAAGTTATATGCTGCACGGCCGTCATTACCATGTTCGAAAATCTTTAAGAAAAACTTACTTCTTTTATTAACTTCAATCTGGGAATAAATACGCAACCAAAGACGTCCACATCAAATAGCACGTTATTTTTTATTCCATCTTCTATCCGCTATCCTTAAGCGTACATCCCTTCTTTCGTAAGCAGTCAAGTGAGATGAGATTCTTTACTAAATTCGGAGCATACTATGCTAAATTTCCTCATGTTCGGATTGAAAACGTGCACAAACGTTTTTTGTGGTGGACATAGAATAGTTTAAACTTACTGATTGGTCCATTCTAGCTGCCCCAGTCACCCCATAATTCTTAGCGAGAAGTGACATAAAGCCAGGGTTCGTCACTCTCGTCGTCGACCTGCTCTTGAGTCGAAATCGGACACTGGTCCCCAGAATCCCATTCCACACTTGGTTGTATTTATGAATCCAAAGTCTCACTCTTTTCTTCATTATCAAGTCGTGGGTAGCTTCGTGAACAGATTTCTTGTCGTTTTGGCGACATGGTGACATCAGGGATGGTGCTTTCGGCGTCCACGTCCCTCTATCAAGCCTTAAGTGCCATGGCCCGCTCTGCGTCAAGGATGAAGTCACGTGTGTTCTCGTGGATGTTTCATTGCAACCGTGTGTACTGTGGTTTGCATTTACTAATTTTGCTTTTGATTTATTTGTCGTGTGTGGACTATGCAGGCCAAAGATCGCCTCCTCCTTAGCCATCAAACATCTGGCTGCCAGGTCGAAAGGCAGACATGAGTCTGATTGGGTTAACAATCGCTGTCGCCGTTGTTGCGTTTGTAGTTAGGTATGAACAGAGCAAGGCAAGTGTAAAATATTAAGTGTCCAAACTTTGACGTTGACATGTAAGTTGGAGTTGTGGATTTTGCAACGGAAAAGGACGTAATAGCCGCCATCCACTTGAACATGTCGCTTGGTATTGTTCCAGAATTTTAATTTCTAATAAATTTTAGAGATGCGCTTGCGATGATTACCATCTTCCAAATGGGAAACAATAAGGGCACAGTATCGCAGTCGGTGGTGGCACTTGAGGGGAATTCGGTTTGGCAGGTTTAGCAGGGATAAGATTGTTGGCGGCGTTGGTGGCGTTGGTGGTGTCTCGGTCACAGACGTTTTATCCATCAGTGCAGGTTTCGGTGGTGCTGCTGTGGCTGGTACTTTGGCAAGCTCCTAATCAGTGAACTTGGCCGCAGGATTGGAGCATTGGGGTCACCGGAGCGGTGGGACGTAATTGGGCCCACCAATGAAATTTCTTACCATTTGGAGCTTCTGAACCGCGGCATCGTACGTCGGCTGATCCAGCCACGCTTCTGTGCAGAGTAATTTGGTCATTGTGTCTTCAATTTCAATAACGTGCGCTTCTGCTGAAGCTTTGACCTCTGGACTTAAGACTTGTTTTAGATAATACTGTCCAATCTCATCTTGAAGATACGTCATGATCACTTGGCAAAGAATTAATCCCGTGGAAGCAGCCCACGTGTTCCCGTAGAACGTACCATGAAACTCATTACTATCGATCAAACGGAAAATCAGATAGTTTTTCTCTTCGGGCGGTTTTGGGCTTCAAAAAACGTGGGGGCGTTGATAATGTCGTGATCCATTGGGGGAAATGGCTATTGTTCATAGATTCCATTCACAAAGGCCATCACAAAACGATAATGTTGCGCAATCTCGGCATATGCGTACGCCTTATTGGTCATTAAGGGATTATTAATGTCTGCAATCGACCCGGAAGCGTTTGCAAACACCGTTTCCTTCTTGATCACGTTGTATGCAAATACATTTACGTCTGAATGATCGCGATGTCCCACCGCAAACATCTTTGTCATATAGTCTCGATATAGGGTGAGATACGTGGCTGTTTGACTGGGATGTAATAATCTGTTGACGGCATGAAGAAGCCTCCTTGTGACACGTGAATTTTTTCCACGGTCATATTTATTGATCCTGCAGCACTGCCATGCTAATGAACGTGCTGGAGTCAAATATTTGCTTCACTCGACCCGCGATCTCCACCAAGGCACGTGGTTTGGTGCACTTTCTGGACCCAATCTCTGACGACAGCATGGACCGTTGGATCTACGTCACCGACCTCGTTTGGTGCAGTGGTTAAGGCCCTGCCCTCGGGACCGGGAAATTGCGGGTTCGAGTCCCACCGTGGATGAAAATCCAAAGTCGGATAGAGTCGGGGTCCAAAAGTGTAATGAATGAGGCCCTTACAGCACCACGCTTGACATGACTTACACCACCCTGTATAGGGTCAGGTTCTCTAAATATTCTCTCTACGTCGCCAACGGTGAGACAGGAATAGTGAAAGGGTCCAATCTGAGGCGGACCGCTGTCAAAAATGCGTTGAAGTGTTTCAAATCTGACCTCAGCGACCATGGAAAACGAAGAGTCGATACTGGAACGACCCGGTGGAATGTTGTGCGATGTAACCCCCCCGCCACACGCGTATTCATAGAAGTCGACGTTCGGGTCGATTGCAGGATCTTTGAAAGATTCGATATTGGCCGCATCAGCTACTAGCATTCAACAATCACGTCGTGAGTCTTAGTCGCGTCCCATCCTATTAGAAGCCAAGTCGAATTTTTATTCTTAGTTATTTACCACGTTTTTTCGTAAATTAATTCGGAGAATTCGATGCGATAAAAATGACCATCATTCCTCAACGATTTTTCTCATTGGCTGAAAATTTTGCGAGAGAGAGAGAATCTATGCTCAAAAAACCTTGGCCACGAAAACGCCATTTCGCACGCCCTTGGACATCGTTGGACAAAACTGAATAATGGAGCACATAGGGCAGGCAAAGCTGTTTCTAAAAATCTGATTTTTGTGTAATATCGCCAAAAAGCCAGAGATTTAGGAAGGTTTTTGACGGGGCAAAAAATAAAGGCTATAAAAAGCTCAGTTTTGTCTCAGAAAACGCCGGATTAGCACTGCAAAAAATACGACGATGATGTCGCGTGTCTCTGCTACATTTCAATCCAACTTTCGCGTTAAACGATAGAGGGGTTGGATAATGGCACCAATTGTTAGTAGTGCACATTCTCCGCCCGAACAGAGGAAGTAGTCAATAGAATAGTCGAGAAATCCGTTTTCAATCGTACTTTTCCACTTTTCGTGACTTTAAGACTTGCTCCGTCCGGTAGCAATAAGTCCTCGTTTTTGTTACGTGCCCTAACATCTTCGAGAAATTATTCACTCGTCACAAGGTGTTGACTCGCACCACTATCGATAATCCATATATCATCATCCATCAACATATCTTTCTTCGGGGTTCTTGCTATTTTGTCCTTGCTCTCAATAGTTGATAATACGAAACTTTTGGGTTGTTTCCTTCAGTTCTTGCTCTAGGCTTGCGCTCGAAACGCTTGCCTTGGCTCCTTCGGTCACCTTGACGACAGT
>MIQA02007603.1:0-13767 GCA_001887855.2 Sclerospora graminicola | reverse complement strand
ATGATGGTGAAAGATTTTTATGCGAAAATTCGGACTTTCTTAACGTCACCTGACTCAGGGTCGCGTGATTATAAAAGGCCCATAATTTTAATATATGGGGGCCAACACTACTCTGCAATTTGGACGGGAAGACGGGGACTCCCTGACGAGGATATATCGATGGATCATAGCAGTGAAGAGAAAGATTTTGATGATGATCATCACCCAGTGTCAGGAAGGCAGGTTATCATGCATTCCTCAGGTGAGAGTGCCACCAAAAGTAACTCGTCGGATCTCGTGGATAGTGGTGAAGATTCAGCATCGGCGCTGAGCTATCAATCGCCGAGGGATCCCGATGACATGGACGGAAATAATGATGACTTGTTACAACGATTTTAAGGACCAACTATTCATCATGGTTTAAAGTGTGAAATCACGGAGATTATCATGACGAAGGCCCCAGGATGTGCGAACTTCCTCACTTTCTGACAGACACGGTCGGCAAGATATCCTTGCCAGAACAAGAACAGTTGCTGGCGGCAGATATGACGGATGTGGATGTTCGGAAGCGTTTTCTCCAACAGTATCAGATATCAGAGCCGATATTGAACCAATGGATTGCGAAGGTATGGCAGGATTTGCAACCAGAGCAGGAGTGCCTGCTCTTATCGGATGGTCCACCTTCGGGATCGGAATATAAACCGTCGGACATCTCCCTAAGTTCACAGGAAACGGCAGAATCCGAAGGTGAGGTCAGCACAACAACCAAACGGGTATGCCGCCGGGAACCAGCCGAAGGAGTGACAGAGGCAAAGGATGTACAACCGGTCGCAAGGGAACTGATCGACGATTTCGAAGACTGTAACTCGGATATGGTGATGGAATCGTTAACTTTGGAAGAATTTAAGAGTGCCTGGCACACATTGCTCCCACATTGGGAAGAACAAACGGGTATCCCGTTCCCCTTGGTTAGCTCCACCAAGACTTTGCGGATTAAAGCGGCACAAGCGGACTCAAATCGTCTTCTGCATATGATAAAGGACGTACCTGGCGCTCTAGTGTTCTTGTGGAATTGACGAAACACTGGCGGGAACAATGCTGGTTAGCTGTAATCGAGGCCGGTAAACGGGAAGGTCTTGCAGACATCCCACCAGCTTGGTTCGAAGCGTGGGAACATTGATTTTTAGTGATGATTGGGTCTGGGCAGCGAACAGCGATTCTTAACAGTTCGCAAGAATGGTCACGACTCCGGAAGATGAGCTATGGAGGTAATGAAATTTTACAACTGCTAGCACCAAGGCAGGTGCTCCACCTAGCAGCAGGGATGCTGTGTGCACATGTGTTCGCGAAACACATAGCAGCATTACTTGGAGTGGATTACAACCCAACAGATACTATTTTGACTTTGCTGCAACGTCATCTGGAATTAGTTCGAAGCCGTCTGACTTACGCCACCATTATAGATGGGATTGACAAATGGATCTCGGAGGCCTGGAAGGAGGTGTTTCATTACTTCCAGGCGCGACAAACTTTACAATTGACGAATGGCGACGAAGACCTGACGAGTGAATCGGGCCCTGGTGGTCCGACCAGTACTAAGGGCACCCCACGGGATAGACATGTTAATCACTCCTACTTCAACCTTAATTCAATGGAATTTTTACGAAATATCATTTATTACATGATATGGAATATGTGTCGAATAAGAATAAAGCTGGGAGTGTTCACAGACAAATTTCGCATACATTTATCAGCCAAAATGCCCGAGGCTTTGCGATTAAAGATGTTATTTCGTGGATGTCAGTGTGGAAGAGAGGGTATCCGAACCTCCCAGCCCAGCTCATACTTCTACAAGAAACCCACGTGACAACATTGGAAGAATGTGAACAGATGGCGAAACATTGGGCCTTATTATGGGAACAGGTGGATAGGTACCGGGCTCTTTCTTGTTGGAGCATTTTCCCAAAAAAAAGGGTGGGGTAGCGATCCTATTGATCCCTACTATTGCAGAAAATGTTATGGCATGGAAGCGAGAACATTGGTCAAATCGACTCATGGTGCTAAAATGGAATGATACCGTAATCCTGAATATTTATGGGCCATCCAGTGACTCCAAGAAACGTGAAAATTTCTTTAATGGAGTGCATCAAATATTCCTGAGGAAACTAACAATGTGCATTATGGGTGGAGATTTCAATTGTGTAGATAATCCAGTTTTAGACAGATTAGGTGGGAATAGATCGACGCGGCCAGAGAATGGGGCTCTGCAGAGACTTCTTCAAGAGTGGCAATTGTGAGACGCAAGATATTTGATGGTGTTTCCGCTGGTAGAGTCGCATCTAGATCCGCATGAACATTTACATACTGGCGTGGAAATCAGGCAAGTCGTCTCGATCGGTTTTACGTTTCAGGAGATTGGAAAAATTGGGTCGTATGGGTGGCAGTAACAGCCCACCACTCCAGTCGGATCACAATCAAGTGTGTCTCTTTTTTAAAGATCCGAGTCCGTCCCGTAATTTGAACTGGATTAGAAGAATGCATTACCCGTTCCCAGGTTCCCAGAAGGAGGCGATTCGGGATACGATCGTGGAACAGTTATCGACCAAAAAGGCTTGCTCTCTGGCACGAACTCATTGGGACAACTGGCTCGATTGTTGTAGGAACACCCTATACAAAGTGCGGAAATCAATAGCTAGGAGTCGGAAGAAGCGAGTACATCAGTTACGAAGATCGGTGAGTGAATGTGCTTCAACGAGGAAACACATCACTCATGCTATCTCGGAAACACTACATACAGAAAGGGTGATTCGGCGTGGTTTTCGTTTACATCGGTCTGCAGCTAATGTCAGGTGGTTATTCAATAGGGCTTCAGTTTGGGAGAGAGACCAAACGGTCACAAAAATCGTAGCTACCTCAGACCAAGTATTCGCGAATGATTTATCTATACCAAACAAGTTTGCAGCGACGTGGAAACCGATTTTGGGGTGCAGTCACCGAGCTGTTAGCAGTCAGCAGCTGCCAGTTCACCAACAACAGTTTATGACCATACCGGAAGCGAAAAGGGTTTCGGACTCACAAAATATGGAATTGATGTCGGAGATTTTAGAGACGGATGTTTAGTGGGCTATCAAGAGTATCCAGCGTAAGGAAGGCAGCGGGGCAAGATGGAATCAGTAACGACTTTTACAAGGATTTTACCCCCATTTTACTGGAGCCCCTAACAACTTTGTTCAATGCGATCCTAAAGGGAGGGGATCCTCCTAGTTCTTTCTTGAAAGCAGTTGTAATTCCTCTGCGAAAAAGAGGCGATTCGAGCAATGCTCTCGATTACAGGCCAATATCACTACTAACGACGAGTTATAAATTGTTTGCCAAAATCATAGCGCGACGTTTACAAAAGTGTTTGGGCCAGCTTATCGGTGATTCACAACACGGATTTGTATCAGGTCGCAGGATGGATAAGGCGGTGTTTCTGATGAAGTCCGTTTTCAAGAAAAATAAGATGGTTAAGAAAGTGTCAGCCGCAGAGAGTGCTGGGGTCCTGTTCTTAGACTTCAGTAAAGCGTACGATACAGTGGACAGGAAATATCTTTTTTCAGTTTTGCGATTATTTGGATTTTTGATTGAATTTGTTGCTTTAATGGCTCGGCTGCACATGGGGACGTCGGCAGAATTTTTAGTCAACAATCAATTTTCGGACTCCATTCAGGTAAAATCTGGTATAAGACAGGGGTGTACCTTAGCACCGTTGCTCTTCATTCTTGCGGTAGAACCTCTCGCTTTGGCTCTGAAGCAGGAGCCAGGGTTCCAAGGGATCCAACCCCTACAGGGTCTCACTTCGTTTCAGCATCGGTTTTCGGCCTTCGTTGACGACTCAACAGTTTTTCTACAGCGCGCAGATCAGATCCCGACGGTTTTGGGAGTAGTAAGGCGCTTTGGGGATCTTTCAGGTTTAAAAATCCAACCGGGCAAAAGAAAATTTGTGTTCCTACACTCAATTTTTGTACCACAAAAATGGTACAGTTTACCGGTTTTACCGGAGGGTGACACGATAAGATATTTAGGTTATTACTTTGGTTGGGCGGATTTAGAAACAGTGAACTGGGCTCTAAGAATACGATGAGTCCAGAGAAGGTTAGCGATCGCAACGACATGTAGTACGTCAGTGATGGAAAGGGTGCAACTATTCAATGTCATTGCATTACCCTCTATCCTCTTTACAGCCAGAATGTTCAAAACATCAGCAGGAGTCCTACAAGAATTAGTGAACCTGCAGAAGGCATTCTTATGGTGCAAGAGCACGCGGACAGAGCAAGGGAGACACAAGATTTTGCCTACATTACTCCTCACCCTTCACGCAGTTGGTGGGGTGGGGTTAATATCGATACCAGTGGCGTTGAAGGTACAACGATTAAAGCTGGCGTGTCAGTGGTTACTAGCGGCACCGGAGTTTTACCAACAAACGTGGCTAGACTTGGTAGGGATCAAACCAGGCGAAGGAGTGGAGCATAGTTTGACTCCGGTAAAAGGATTTACAGTCTGCAAAAGCAGGACGAAGTGTCGTATCGGGTACGGTGCGCAGTCTCAAACGGGAAATCATGGAGTGGTTAGGCCCAAGGAGAAGTGACTGCGAGCAACTTGAGGAGTATATGACATCGACTTTGCCCCAAGTGGTGACAGAAATGGAAAAACGGATTGGTGCGCGGGGAGGAAAGTGAGTACCTGGGGAACAGCTCGTAATCAACCTGGAAATTGACAAATATGCCTTCCACAGGATTTTGCCAAACCATATCGGGACATCCTGGGGGACTTTTTGCTGGGCTCTAAATCCCTGGATCCGATAGGAAATGGCGAGAGAGTTAAGAGCAATGAAATATGAAAGGATCCCACTTACAATGATAAGGTCGCTACGAATACTTCGACTAACGATTGATACGTTTATGTGGCAGGTTCAAGGAGTCAATGGGAAGTCACACTCGAGGGCAAAGATCGGGCGATGGTTATGCGCGATAATATTAGCCTCGCCACGAGTAGCTGTCGGACACTATATTGGGGAAGAGCCTACGATTAATCTAGGCATCGGACCAACATTGTTAGAGGGGTTTACATGGAAACTCGCATCCCCGGGACATTAAATCGGAGAAAGCAGCACTTGTTCGGAGCAAGTGTCAGCGCGTCAGCAGGCTGATGGAATTTTGTGGAAGATAAAACGTTGCAAATTGGTTGACAAGGAAGCTGAGCAGGAGCTGCACGAGACGGTGATAGTGTTCCAACCACATCCAGCTATACATTTAATTGGGTGGGAAGTCGATGAAATAATTCGCACTTGGAAGATTTGGCCAAAACTGCGACGGTCTTTTCGGCTCATGTACCATCATGGAGTGGCCCCACAGTTGCCTGCTATCGTGGAGAGGTGGAAACGAAAGTGCGACTCAAGTGATCGGTGGGCTCTGATTCAGGATGTTGAACTAGCACAGGTATGGAAACATGACAACATGCTAACTAATTATCAAGTGTGGGTACAGTTTCGAGTGGCAACAATGCAACTTAACACGTTTCATGCGAGAGAACTTGGAGCCCGGCGATGTCTGCTGGATGAAAGGTGTACGAGCGGGCAGGATGGAGTGGAGTACATCTTCTGGAAATGTGAACGGGCCAGGGACTTCTGGCGGCGTTTAGTACAACAATGGGAAGGAGCAGCCATATCGGACGCTCAATTAGATGGTTTTCAAGAAGCAATAGCAACACGACGAGCTCCACCGATTAGAGAAAGCCTAAAACGGGCGATGATGGAGAAATATGGTTAGTTAAACGAGACCTATCATGAGGTGTTTGAGAGAATTTGGAATGGTGTTTGTGGAATTGCGACAACATGGATGTAGCAACTGAGGAATCAAGTGGAGTTTCAAGGAATAGTAAAGACCGCCTTTGATCACTTAGAATTTCTATGGCAACAATGTCGTGCGCAAGTGGAAGCAGTGGCGGAATGCGAATCCAGATTGTTAGAAACCAGAGAAGTGGGGATCCGACTGAAGATCAGTGTAAAGTGCTTTATCGAACAGACCCCAGCACCGGACCGAACCTTCCAGAGTAGACAGCACGAGACATTCGACGAGATGGATACCAAAAATCGACCATAGAATTTGAGCCCAGATTACGCACTAGATTTTATAAGTTCATAGTAGCTAGTAGTTAACCTTAATTAATTAGACTACATTTTACTACTACAAGTACTAACGGGGTAAACACAACACCTACGGGGGGGGTCTGGAGCAACCTATTGTAGGGAATAAGCAAAAGCAACAGCGGTAATGAGAGTCATGGAGAAAGAGAACTTCCCGAATAAAGGCTAGACCACAACGCCGAATAACGTGTTGTCTCGGGAGGCGGAGAAGAAGGAGCAACAGAGGGAACAAAAACAAGCTAAAAGTGAATAGCACAAGGTCAAGAGGCCACAAAGAAAGAAGATGAGGCGACTGGTGTCAAAACAAGTACGCAGTGGACACAGGACCAACTGATGAGCTTAGGGCGTTGAAGAATAAAAACGCAACCAAGAAAAGATGGATATATGTAACAAATATCGGTTCATTTGTGTGCGCAATCACTAGCCGATAAGGACGGAGATAGCCTGCCGAAAAAAAGGGTGGCAAAAAGAAGATTTAAGGCGTGGAACGACGACGAATTGAAGTGGATAGAAAGCACCAAGCGCAGGAATATGAAGAAGAGAAAACAGTGGCTAGTGGATTACAATAAACACTTTCCAGAAAACAAAGGAAGACGCACGCTATATGCAATAAGCCGCTTAAATAATTGGATGACTGGAGTTGCACACGACGATGAGGAAACATCCAAGGCACATGATGATGAGGAACAACCAAGAAAAGATATGACATATGCTCAGCGGCCTCCAGATGGATCAAGGAAGAGGATGAGTTGCTAGCGTCAGCTATACAGACAGGAAATAAAGACTACAAATCCATTAGTCGGATGTGGGACCAACAAAGAATAAAGCAGAAGTGGCGCACAAACTTTCGTACCGCAGTGGCCATAGCACGACGAATGAAATTTTGAGGACTTGATCGCTAGGTTGGAAGGACCTACTATCCATCACGGCTTGAAGTGTGAAATCACAGATATAATTATGACGAAAGATCCACGCATGTGTGAATTGTTACATTTCTTGGCGGATACGGTAAGTAAATTATCCCTACCTGAGCAAGAAGAGATGATGAAAGTCAACATTTCGGATCCAAATATTCAAAAATACTTTATGCAAAAGTACCAAATTTCGGCACCAATTTTGAACCAATGGTATGGGAAAGTGTGATTAGACAACCAATCGGAATCGGATTGCTTGCTCATTTCGGATGGTTCACCGTCAGGGTCAGAGTATAAAGAATCGGATATGTCGCCTAGATCACAAGAGTCAGCGTTGTCTGAACAGGATCGAAACCAGTCACAAAAACGGATATGTCGACGGGATGGAGAAGAAACAAAGGCAGAACCAATGGAGGTGGTACCAGTAGCTCGGGAACTGGTTGATGACTTTGAGAAAAGTACAGGAAACGATGAAAAGGAACGAATGTCTCTCGATGAATTTAAAATAGCGTGGCATGAATTACTGCCACACTGGGAGGAGCAAACTGGAATTCCGTTCCCACTAGTCAGTTCGACCAAGACCCTCTGGGTGAAAGCAGCCCATCACGAGTCAAACCGGTTATTACATCTAATTAAAGATGTACCGGGTTCACATTTTATCCTTGACAGCGTGCACCCTAGTGTACTAGTAGAATTAACAAAACACTGGAGGGAACAATGCTGGCTCGACGTTATCGAAGCAGGTAAAAGGGAAGGACTAGCAGACATAACAGGTCAGTGGTTTTCGGAATGGGAACACAGGTTATGGTTATAATTGGATCCGCCCAACGCACTGCAATAATCAACAGTACACAGGAATGGACCAGATTACGAAAATTACAATATGGAGGAAATATGATATTGAAATTGTTAGCGCCACGAGAGGTTATTCATTTAGCAGGGATGTTAATTTGTTCACACGTGTTCACAGAACAAATAGCGGCCCTAGTTGGGGATGACTATCACCCAAATGACACGATAATGTGCTTGTTGCAAAGACATCTACAAGTGGTGAACCAACGGCAAGACTATGCAGAAAGGATTCAATTAATCGAGAAAGGGGCACCAGAAGCATGGCGGGAATTATTCGAATTCTGCCACGCCCCAACTCTTTTACAACTGGCCAACAATAACGAAAATCCACACCTGGACCAAGAGAGTCCAGTTCGACATTAAGGGCACCGAAACAGTGTATCTCAGTAATCATACGTATTTCGCATTAGACAAATTGGAGCCATACGTGAAATATCGAATGCTCAAGGACATGGAATTTGGGGCCGATTCGAAAGAAAAATTCGGATTCAAGAAGGCAAACACAAACTTAATTATCAGTCAGAATGTCCGAGGATTTGCTCAAAAAGACATAGCAGCCTGGATGTCGGCCTGGAGACGTGGATACCCGACCAATACGGCTGAGATGATTTTTCTACAAGAAACACATGTGGATTCCTTCTCGGTAGGTAAAGCAATGGCAAAACAATGGGCACTGTTGTGGGGAAAGGTGGATCAATATAAATCGCTGTCTTACTGGAGCATTTTTCAGAAAAAGCAGGGAGGGTAGCGAATCTGCAAAGCTCCAACGATTTCCCCGCATATAATACCGTGGAAGAAAGAGCATTGGTCCCAACGATTAATAGTTTTGAAGTGGAAGGAAAGTATAATTTTGAATGTTTACGGGCCATCTGGAGATGTCAAAGGTCGTGAAACGTTTTACAATTCGCTGCGACAAATTTTTATCCGCTGTCCACGGCATTGTTTGTTAGGAGGAGACTTCAACTGTGTCGATTTCTCCAGCTTTATGGACGCATCAGATCGACGCGACCGGAGAGCAAGGCTCTCCGTCGGGTGGTTACTGAATGGAAATTGGAAGATGCCCGACATTTAATGATGTCACCGCTAGAAGAGTTGACTATCGAACCCCACGAGCACTTTACATATTGGAGAGGGCCACAAGCCAGCCGACTTGACAGATTTAATGTCTCCGGCAGATGGATAAATTGGGTCGTCTGGGTGGAGGTCGATCCTCCACCAGTATTCTCGGATCACAATCAAGTTGGTTTAGTTCTAAAGGACCCAAGCGTGTCCAGAAATCTCACCCCTGCTCGCAAATTTTCGTATCCGTTCCCAGGGTCACATGTCGAGAAAGTTAAGACGATGATTATGGAACAGTTACAGGGTAAACAATGGAGCCGGGATAAAGTTTGGAACTGGAACAGAATGATGGACTGGTGTAAGGAAGTTGTTTTCAAGGTGCGCCGAAAAGTAGCCCGGAAGCGGCGGAAACGAGTGCATCACCTGAAACGGACAATAAGTGAAACTGCGGTAACAAGAAAAAATATGGTATCAGCCATAGCGGAATCACTGCACAAAGAAAAGTCAATACGAAGAGGTGCGCGACTGCACCGTTCGACATCAGATGTGCGATGGTTATTTAAGAGAGCATCTGTTTGGGAAAGAGATCAGACAGTATCTCAAATACACGCAATATCTGGGCCACTTTTCGCAGCAACTTTGTCAATTCCAGACCGCATCGCAACAACATGGTCGGGAATATTAAGTCACAGCCATAGCGAAGTCACAGGACAAGACATGTGGAGAGAAGTGCAACGATTCACGACGATACCAACCGCCAGGAAAGTGACTGAATCACAAAATCAAGCGTTACTCGCAGAGATTACCATAGATGATGTCGAATGGGCGATCAAAAGTATCGACAGAAGAAAGACAGCTGGACAGGACGGAATTGGGAATGACTTTTATAAGGACTTTTCGTCCATTTTAGTGGAGCCTTTAAACGCAGATATTCGACGACATTCTGATGGGGGGACAACCATCTTTGTCCTTTTTGAAAGCTGTGGTCATACCCTTACGAAAGAAGGGAGACTCCAGTAATGCGTTAGACTACCGACCTATTTCCTTGCTAACAACAAGTTATAAACTGTTCGCTAAGATACTGGCACGCCGTCTACAGCGATTTTTAGGAAATTTAATTGGAGAGACCCAACAGGGCTTTGTCCTAGGGAGACGGATGGACAAAGCGGTAATATTAATGAAGGCTACATTTGAAGCATACCGAGAAAAGAAGAAGGTGTCAGCGGCACAAAGCACAGGAGTGTTGTTCCTTGACTTCAGCAAGGCCTACGACACTGTAGACAGAAGTTACCTTCTCGCAGTACTAGCAATGTTTGGTTTTTCAGCAGAATTTGTTGATCTGATGGACCGCTTACACGCGGGAACAACAGAGGAATTTCTAGTGAATAATCAACTTGCAACTCCAATTTCTGTTACCTCAGGCATCAGACAGGGGTCCCCTGTTGTTCATCCTTGCTGTCGAGCCTCTGGCACTTGCTTTGAACGCTAATCCTGGCTTGGTAGGCGTTCAACCTCTGAAGAATGACTCAAATGTTTGCCATCGATTCTCAGCGTTTGTGGATGATTCTACCGTATTTCTGCAGCATGCGGACCAGATACCAGAAGTATTGAAAGTGGTTAACCGGTTTGGGGATCTTTCAGGTTTAAAAATTCAACCAACCAAAAGTCAGTTTTTTTTAAATTCCCAGTATGTACCAAAAAGGTGGTACGGTTTACCGGTTTTACCGGAAGGAAATACTGTTCGATATTTAGGGTATCAATTTGGTTGGGGAGAAATACAATCGGTCAATTGGGCTTTGAGAGTAAGATGTATCAAACGAAGACTTGCGACAGCAACACAATGTGGGACATCATTCATGGATCGCGTACAACTATTTAATGTGATCGTTATTCCATCGTTACTGTTTACAGCTAGGATGTTCGATCCACCGGCGGAGATCTTACAGGAAGTTGTCAATATTCAGAAGGCATTTTTGTGGAGTAAAACTACAGCGAGTGAAAAGGGACGACACAAAATGTCGCCAGCACTACTATTTACGCCACATGCAGCAGGGGGAGTTGGCTTAATTTCGATTCCTGTCGCACTAAGGATCCAGAGACTAAAACTTGCGTGTCAATGGCTTCTAGCAGCGAAGGACCACTATCAGTCAGCCTGGCTGAGCCTAATGGGAATCGGGTCACCACCACAATCAGGGCAACGCCTAACACCTGTCAAAGGATATAAGGAGTGCAACTCATGCGGGGCGGTTGATACCGGAGCAGGGCGTAGTTTACGACGAGAGGTGATGGAATGGATGGGCCCCCGATACCCAGAACAGATGAGCATCAAAATCTACACATTAGTGGTGTTACCTCAAGTTGTCAGTAAGATGGAGGAATCGATCGACAATAAAGGGATCAGTCTCATGCATGGAGAGAAGTTCATTTTTCAATTGGACATCGACGCACACCCCTATCACACAAAGTTGCCGAATCATTTCGCATCCTTTTGGGGAACATACAGCTGGGCCATGAACCCATGGATTCGAGATGGACGCGCACTGGAATTGACAGTGACGAAATATGATCGGATCCCTCAACTTTCGATACGAGATTTACATATTCAGCGACTAACTAAAACTACGTTTATGTGGCAGGTAATCGGAGTCAACGGGAAGTCTCACACCCGAGCTAAAGTAGGACGGTGGCTCTGTGCGGTAATAATTACGTCACCTAGAGTTCCGGTAGGCCACTTTTTAGGAGAGTCTCCACCCCTGCAGATATGTAGCACTCAAGGCATTATGTTGGAAACTAACACCCACAGGGAATATCATAGGATACAACAATCAGCAGGAGGCGTGTGTGACAGCGGAACAGCAATCGGATGGGATTCTGTGGAAAATAATAAGCAGTACCCTGAATGACCAGGACAATGGGCATGCCCTATTGGACAGCACAATTGCTTTCCATTCGCATCCGGAGATTCACCTGATCGGGTGGCCGTCGGATGATACGACTCCAGTAAACCGTATATGGGCGAAGTTTCGTAAGTCGTTTCGGCGATTATATTTTCATGGAGTTGCCCCACAGTTGAAACCTCTTCTCCAGAAGTGGCAGATGAAATGATCTGAGAATGAATGGTGGAAGAAACTACAAGACATTGAGCCAACCAAGGTATGGGAACACACGAATATCCTAACTCATTATCAAGTATGGGCTCAATTTCGTGTTACCACTATGCAGCTAAACACGTTCTACGAACGGGAGGATGGAGATTATGGATGTGCGCTAGACAGGAGATGCAGCAGCCGAAAGACCGGAATTTATCACATATTTTGGGAATGTAGGAGAGCACAGGACTTCTGGAAACGATTAATATGTCACTGGTGTGGAAGTGACCAATCATTTCTAGCTCTTCAACAATTCCAAGGAGCAATAGTGACGAGACAAGCGCCACCGATTGGTATGCCAGTTAAACAGGCAATGATGAACAAACATGGCTGGTACAGTGAAGACTATCACGATGTGTTTGACCGACTATGGAGTGGTTTATGCGGCATTGCGACTTCTTGGATGTGGCAATTACGCAACCAAGCGATATTTCAAGGTACCGAGAAAACTGCCAGTGATTACTTAGAATTTATTTGGAGACAATGTCAAGCTCAACTGGAAGCGGTTGCAAACTATGAATCCAAAATTCCAGAAACTCGCGAGGACGGGATCCGACTGAAGATCAGTGTAAAGTGCTTATTCGACCTTACCCCAGCACCGGATCAAGAAGCCCTCAGCCTCAGACAAGACCGAGCAGTCAGGACTGTCCCACTAGCTGTGCCATGTTAGCTGAGCCTAAAGTTACATACTAGACTTCATATGTTCATAGTAGCTAATAGTTAACACTAATTAGACTACCTTATTATTATACCAAATCTGAAAAGTCGTAAAATACCGAGTCAATTTCGATATGACTCAGTCTTTTCGAAATAAGATATATCATCGTGTGTGCCACATGACACTATATATCTAAGCTAATTTAGTAGTGTAGCCTTAAAATAGTATACCATAGATAAAGAGTGCCAGTTTTTGATATAGTAGCCGAAGGAAAAGTAGCTAGCCCTTATTTTTAAGTATTGGTAGTTAATAACTTAGCTCGAATTGCTAGACTGCTCGTGTTGTTAACTTTTTTAAGAGTCATCGTGTCGTTGGATTCAAAAGATGTTGTAATTTGACATCAACTTTATCTTAAAGCTTTTATTGCCAGTTTCAATTATTTTGCAATGTTGAGTTAACCTATCAATAATAAAAGCGCTTATTAGTATCCTAACAAAATCTCCTGGACACTAGTACGTTAGTATACAAAACAAAATCTCCTGAACACTATTACGTTAGTATACAATACGGAAGAGGACGAACGTAATGATGACAAATCGAGTTCGGTGTATTTTTTTAATTTAGAAGAGCAAAGAAATGATGTGAAAGTGGATATTTGATGTGAAACCATGCAAATTCGAGTAGGACACATTAAATTCGAATTTGATTGGTCTAAATGATTTAGATCGAGTTATTTCGAAATTAGTTGGTCTTTGACTTGAGACCACAGAACAAAGCATATAATTGGTTTATATTTAATAAAACCTAAGAACAAATCATAAAAGTACTATTTGATTAGGTGGTCTATTAATCGGTAAATGTACAAACTGACATAAAACGTGACTATACGTATAGCTGGATACTGGCTTGGCGGGAAAACCAGGTCCCTCTTTAAATCGATGCAAATAATTTTAAATTTTTGAATTTATGCTA